>QMIH01000204.1:332537-348071 GCA_003987875.1 Clarias batrachus
TATATAAAATGTATATAAAATTCTATTTTCATGTTTTGTTGCTTTTATAGCTGTGGGTAAAGAAAATGAATGAACAAATTAATTAAACATTTTGAATAAAATCCAAAGTTTATTTTCATTAACTAAATGAAGCTCTAATGTAAGTTGTCTTTTTTGTTCCTATTTGTTGTAAAGGTTACAGACCCGCACCTGTAGCTACTAAAGGACAGGGGCACAAACCCTATGGTAAATTATACAGTTTTAATTTTATTTATTCAAAATATTAAATTTTTTACATTCAAAAGGGAACATATTAATGTTCAAAACAATTGAAAATATCTAATTAATGTCTATTTCATTCTATTTCATTCTATTTCATTCTTGATACTTACCAGGCTATGGAGCTTCACCTCTTACATCCAATGGCCAGCAAGCCAAGCCAATCTCTAATGGTACTTTAGCACTGTGCCTATAGTTAAAAACTCACATTTCATAACCTAGATGAGTTTCTACTTCTTTATTTAACCAGACAATCTGAAAATGTCATATTTGGAAGAAGTTTACGTTTACAATTTTTTTTTCATCTTTATACTTTTATCTGACAGGAGGTTATGGGTCCAAGCCCAATAAGCCTGGATATGGAGCACAACCTTTATATGGTATGATCTGTATTATGTTCTATTCTATTAAATAAAAATAGATATATAGCTATTATATGCATCATATTTTCTTGTTACATCTCCTCTTAGGTGGGTTTGGAACAGGGATGCGGATGGCACCACCAATGGCCACCAAAGGTAGAGGAGGTGAGCAGATTAGCGAATTTATCTCTGGGATTTACCATCAACCGAATTTCATTAAAGTTAATTAAATACACATTTTATTTATTTATGTATTTATTTATGTATTTATTTATTTTCATACCAGGCTATGGGAAAGGCAATGGATTTGGCCAGGCAGATTCCTCATTCACAGGTAAGTTTACTTCCTGTGTGTTAAGGCTAAATAATGGTATACATTTTATGAAATATTACATTTCCCTGTGTCAACTCGATATAAATGCAATGTTTAATAACTGTGCGTCCAGGCTACAGAAACAGACCGGCTGCTTATCCCCAAGCTGGAACTGGCTTCGGTAATCATGGTTTACCAATTTGTAAATCATAAATGCCTGCTGTGAAATGTCCTCAAACTTATTATAATTATTCTATCTTGTAGGCAGAGGATACACAAAAGGAGTAAAAGCTGGTAAGGACATTTATTTGTAGGCTAAATCCCCAATTTTTTTTTCTTATCATGTAATAAATATAAACGGTAAATTATATTTTCCAGGCTATGCTGGTAAACCATTTGTGCCAAATGGACAAGCAGCCAAGCCCAATGGTAAAACAATCTTTAAAGTTACACACAATAGCTAAAGAACAACACGTCATACTTTTTATCCATCCATCAGAATCCATAATTCAACAGACAACGTCCTGTGTACTTACTTTAATCCAGAAACCTGTATGTAGAATTCATTATTTTGGAGAGGATTTAAAAGTTTAGGAGCATTCTGTGTCTTTTTAAAAAAATATAATTTTTTATAGCTTTTGTTCCAGGCGCTGGTGGTCCGAATGCACAGGGAGCAAAACCTGAAGGTAAATCTGGAACAACATTTACGTTAAATACAATTACATTTTGATGTTATCTATTTGAATCATGAATTAATTTGGACTGTGTACATATATATATTCATACTGGTCTCTCATCATCTGATTCTCAGGATACGGAGGTGCCACAGGAGCCAAAGCTGGTAAATTATAACAAGAAATGTTTCTAAAACGTCATCACACATTTCATGTCACCACTGATCGCAAATTTGTGTTAACAGGATATGGCGGATTCCCCAATAAAGGTGGAATTAAGGGACCAAAACCAGGTAACGTTTACATCCTTTGAAAATAATTTGAAGCTTAAAATATGTTTCTCGGCCCATCTTTCATATTTGACATTCTCATTATGCTAGGTTATGGTGGTTTGCCCACAGGTTATGGACAGAGACCGAATGGTAAATAGGCAAAATTGACCTTTTAGATGTCATGTTGAGTTACACTAATGACAAAAAATGGAATGCATTGACATTTAATGTTGATTAGATGATTGTATTTAAAAAATTTCCCGTAGGATATGGAGGCTATCCCAATGGGGGCGCTAAAGCACTTAAACCAGGTAAACTGTCTGTTTTGAAAATGATTGTTGGTATAGACTGATGGAGTTAATTAACATCCAGTTAGTCAGTATGATAAAAAAATTGTCTGTAATCTCCCTAAAGGGTATGGTGGTGTTGGTAATGGAGAAGCAAGTAATGGACAAGGAGACAAATCCAATGGTAAAGAATATATATATATATATGGTATATATATTTATATATATATAAATATTTGTTTAGATTTTTTTTCATGTTCTTTATTGGTATCAATAATCATTCACATGAACATTAGATATTCAGTATTTCCTAATTTCCCTTAGGATATGGAGGCTATCCCAATGGGGGCGCTAACGCACCTAAACCAGGTAAACTGTCTGTATTTGGACATGACTGTTGTCAGGAGCAAGATTTTCATACACTGATGGAATTAATAAACATCCAGTTAGTAAGTATGCAAATAAATCTGTCTCTAATCTCCTCCAAAGGGTATGGTGGTGGTGGTGTGGGTGTTGGTAATGGAGAAGCAAATAATGGACAAGGAGCCAAGTTCAATGGTAAAAAAGTCAATTTAAATAATCACTTTTTATTAATTGAAATTAATTCGTTTAGATAAAAAAAAATCCTTATTGTGGTATCATTGTATCATCGATTTTGTAAATAACATCCATATGAAGGGTGCCAATAATTTTGGAGAGCCCTGGTGGGGAAAATGTATACAGGTCTCCTGTAGTCCCCTGTGTATTTTTCCTCAGACTGCAAAATGCTCCATGTGATTTAAAAAAAAAAAAAAAAATCTGCAAATTATTAATGGTGTGTATTTATGGTGTGTTTTATCTATAAGTTCATCTTCTTGTCTCCAGGTTATGGCGTTCCTGGTGGTGTACCGAAAATTCAACCGGGTAATTTATGCCTTATATATGTGTCTTTCTGAGTTTTGTCTTGTTAGTGAGATACAATTGATTTTCTTATGTTTGCTGAACACTAACTTAAGACCCTAATGAAAAATTGTAGGATTGTTGACTGTTTGTGTTTGTTTGGGTGTTTTTGGGTCAATGAGTGCAATACTGAGATATTCTGTATTATAGACACAATATTCCACATTATAACTTCTGTATTTATTTGTATTTTATGTACTTGTTATGTTGTGCATGTTGCAATTGTCCTGCTAACATGGAACTGTCTGTTTATGTCCACCATATTGTATATTTTGCTTCTAAATGTTAATTATGGATTTTCCTTTTCTCTGTAGAAGTGGTTCTAAGATCTGTTTGTTTCATCATTTGTGACATTGTCATTGTATGTTGTCGCCGTTTTTATTGTTGTCGCGCTTTTATTAGAGCTGCTGTTATAGATAATTAAGCACCACCTTTTGACCACTCTGACATTCAAGAACAACATATGTTAGGGTAGTGTGACCTCATGTCTGAATCTGAGCACCACTGTATAAAGGAGCATGATATTTTGATTTTCCAGTTTGCTGTAATATTTCTTTGACTTCTAGGTTATGGCCGTGTAATCAATGGAAATGAGAAGGAAATCAAAGGGAAAAATCTTAACCATGAAGCCGCAAATCTTCCTCCAGTAACAGGGTTCATCAAAGGAGTCATAAAGCCAGTTGAACCTGAGCCTACCGTAGGAGTACCTGCACTGCCACTCACCAAGGGAATGCCATCACTTGTAATGAGCTGGAAGACCCCTAAACCTCAGGATCCGGTAGTTTCCCAAAGCTCCCCATCTAAGCCAACAGTTCCAGAGCAGACACCAGAGATTCTACAGGATAACACACCCAACCCTGTGCCATCTGTGCCACAAGGACAAACGCCTGCACCTCTCCTTCCTCAGGCTAATGGTGCCAATCCACCTGCACGACCATCTCCAGAAATGCCTCAAGAAAGTCCTCAGAAACCAGTGGCTCCACAAGAGAATGACATAAAGACAACCACTGAAGTCCAACAATCTGTTTCACCAGAGTCTCCACAGGGAAATTCTCCAATGCCAGAAGTTCTTCACCCGACTACACCACAAGGTAACAGTCCAAAGCCGACTGCTGCCCCAGTGCTGCCCTCAGTGCTCCCTCACACCAAAGACACCAAACCCGTTGCTCCAGTTCCTGAGATTCCACAAGTGGAAGATCCCAAACCTGTAGCTCCAGAACCAGATGTTCCACAGGACACAGTTCCTTCACATGCTATTGAACCAACCTCTGCTATGCCTCAGATGAAAGGACAAAAATTTCCAAATCCTGGTAAAAGCCTGTCAGTCAATAAAAAATGCATGTCCTGCATGTTAAAGGACCTGACTAAAAAATATTATAGATGTTCTTTAACCCTTAGAGTGCTTCAAAGTTTAATCCATTCCCATTAGATACGTATAATCAGAGAGGTCGTACTTTTATTAACTTATTTATTCACACTCATAATACTTGGAAACGTACTTGTTCTGTTTGTATGTTCAATTCTTATTGACAAATGGTCAGGTTTTGAACATTATTCTTTGCAATAATATAGAGTGTGATGTGATATCACTGTAGATTCCAACATTTATATCACTCACTCTCTCTCTCTCTCTCTCTATACCGCTCATCCTATAGCCAGGTGTCCCGGAGCCTTGGCCTATCCTACAATTACACTCTCATTCACACATGCAATTTGGAAACCCCAATCTGCATGTATTTGGACAGTGGGGATTCCCAGAGGAAACCCACCGAGCATGGAGAGAACATGCAAGTAGTCTGGTGACTAAAACGGTGTCCTGTGTAAGGAACCTATACCCCAGGCATTGGATTGTAACTGATATGGTTTAAGTTAATATTTGCATAATTTGACAGAATGGTATTGAGTACCAAGCTTCTACTTATACAGTAGATAGCGAGTCAGATATGAATGAATGAACATAACAAATAACTCTTTACCTTCAGTGATTGATTTTGTCATGGGCCAAATACATGAGGCTATCTTCATGTTCACTCACTGCTAGGCATATGGCATATGTACAATAAGTGTATGAGTGTGTGTGTGTGTGTGTGTGTGTGTGTGTGTGTGTGTGTGTGTGTATACCAGTCTGAAACTTAGAGACACCTTCTAAATCAATGTGTTTTGTTAATTATGTGATTAAGTAACGGCAACAAAATTCAGTTGGAAGAACAGTATTGTGTCAAGTGCATTTGCAAAACCCATCAAGCTCCATGATGAAACTGTCTCTCATGAAGACCTTCCCAGGAAAGAGGAGAGGTTCATTTAGAGTCACCAGCCTCAGAAATCACCAATTAACAACCAGCACCTCAGATTAGAGCCGTTGTGAAGCTTTACAGAGCAGAAGGAGCAGATATACATCTCAATATCAACTGTTCAGAGGAGATGATTGTGTAATTTGGATAAACGCCTTCAGTATTCAACAGCTTAGAAAGGAATACAAATCAGGAATTAGAAGGGGTGTCCAAACTTTTGACTGGTAGTGTGTAGTTATTTTGTGATGTTCTCTTGCCAGTGGTTTTATTTTGACAAGCAGACTAATTGCATGGACTAAATCTATGCTCAAAACCTGGTAAATTCACATTTCAAGTCAGCATTAATTTAATTATAAATTAGAAATGCACATTTTAATGTTACCTGATTTTAATGGATGTTATGTAGATTGTGGACATGGTGTGTCTGGACAATGGACTAAGCTACCCAGTCCTGGTAAACACTGATCATTTACTGTATATTTGTATTTATACATATATATTTGTTCATGTTTTTAATGATCATTTATGTAAGAGCATGTTACTGTTATGCACGATTGCGTTGCATTGATTTTATGTTCGTTTATGTCTGTCTTTCTGCATGGATGAACGTTGTCATTCACTATTTCCCATTAAACTTTATGTTGATTTCATTTCATTTGCACACTGGTATCATCTTTATAATTGTGATCTAATTAATCTAAACTGTTATGTTATTTTTCTCTGCTCTATTTATAACCTTTCAAAAAGAATAATCTTTTTTTTTTTTTTTTTTTGTAATAGTAATAAAGTGTATGTTTAAAGGTCTTCTCTCTAGGACATTGTTCTGTTTTCCAGTGAATCCTATTGTCTGCTGCATGTATGTTCAAAATAATGAATTGAGTTCCAAAGTTAATTTTGTGTCTCTAATATCCTGAGCTACTAACATCATGAGATTTCCTTCATCACAGAATCAAAGATTTAGTTTTAATGTTAATTTTGTGATAATAAATTATGTTTATTTACAGGATATGGTTCTGGACCTTGGTACCCAAACAATGAAGGAGCCAAAGCTTCAAAACCAGGTCAGAGTCTTTCACTGAAGTCCCTCATTCAAATCGCCCAAATATTCACAATTAGTCTCTAATGTGAGTGAATGACTCTAAAAATAAGTTCATTTACTTAGCTTTTTCCCTATTATCTAGGTCAGGGAAATGGCCCTAAAGCCCAACAGCCAGGTAACACAGGATGTCCTGAACATGTTTAATAATAATTTGGATGAACTTGACCAACATGTACTGTAATGTTATTATGCCTTTGTATCCAGACTACGTTAATCCAGGAGCAGGATTTGGATTTGGTGAGACTATTAGAATATGTCAAATGATTTTATTTAACTTAATTTAATGTGTTATTGTTAACTATTAATGTTTCTATCTCATCCCTTACGGTACAGCTGGGCTTGGTGGGATGACCAAAGGCAAATCTGGTACGATTAACAAGTTTATTGTTTAGTAAGAACATAAAGAGCAGTAGATGAGCTACACCACGTGTTCCTTAAATTACAATTTAAAATCTTAATTTTAAATTGTATCGCATTGAAGTTCTAATATTAACCAGAAATGAAAGTTAATGTTGATATTTACCCCATGGACACACAAATCACTGGTTCGCTACTGGTTGCCAGATGTGCTTTATTTTCTTATATTCATTCAAATATTGTCTAGGGTTCATCATACAGTATTTACGCAAGGATTTCTTATCCAGCTGTCATATTTGTGAGATCAGAAGTTTCAAACATGGCTTAATATGGTAGTGAATACTCAAAATTCTGTTAGTGTAAGAACTAAGTGCACATACCACGTCATTTTAGCCACGCAAGTTTTTTTTTTTTTTTTAGAAATATAATAATTTCAATATTCCTGATAACTTTACCTTGTTAAAACTGTCACTGAAAACCTTATAAACCTTATAAACTGCAGGCTATTTAACTTAATCTAAACTGAAATAGTACATAGTATGTTTTTTTTTCTCTCGAGTTTATAAGGACATCTGAGGCAAATGTTACTGTCACAAATGTTGCACAAACTTGTTCCCCTTGTCACTAGTGCTAGCTAAATGTTCATTCAACTCATAACTTCCTAAAATACATTTCGTAGGAAGTTATTTGCTGATTTAATTGTCTGTGTAAAGGCCAGCTAGAGCAATCTTTGACTTAGCCATTAGCTAGATTTCATACTTAGCATTCCATGTTGTTTTCTGACAACTTCACAAATTTAGAAGGGAAAAAACCCTCTGATGTTACTATATTCTCCAGTAGTGACTATTGTACAGTCTACAAATTATTAACATAAACTGTCCATGGAGTTCTTTGCTAATTTGTCATTAGCAAAGGTGACAACTACCACCTGTGCTAGTTACAGTAGTTTTGCTAATTGTACCATGTACATTGTAGTGCTGCTTTAGTGAACCAGTTCAACATGCAGTGTAAGTGAGTCTGGAGGTTCTGTTACGACAGGTATAATTGATATTACTTCATATTAAAAGATGCATTTCCTACTGAAGGTTGAAAACCTTATAGAAAAAAAAATCATATCCTGTCTTACATCAGATCACCATTTTACAGCTAGAGTGTTTTGGCTTCATCTAAAAGGATTTTATTTTTTAATTAATTACCGTATTTTTAATTATGCAAGGTTTTTCATTAGAAAGTTCCATTAAAGGAAAATTACTCCATTTTAAATCTGGATGTCTTTTAGGTGGCCCAGGACAACTACCGTACAATGGTGCCCCCATCATCCCTGCTCGATTAGATGGTAATTTATACTGTATATTTATGGTTAGCCATGTATATACAGTACAGTATGTACAATGCATATAGGTGTGTGTGTGTGTTTGTGCTGGTCAGAAAATAAATGTGTGTCTTGTTTTAAAACAGGACCCAGTCCGGTTGAACCGCAGACAGCTGAACTCGGTCCTGAGCAGAAATCTGGTCATGCCTATGGTATGTTTATGCTGCATACTTTAAAAATTCACATTTTTAGATGTTTGCAGCTGTAATTTATCGATAATTTATCGACTGTCTGTATTTTCCTCTGCTAGGTGGGCCGTATGGAGCACAGCCAATGGGAATGGGCTCTGAAGGAATGCCACAAGTCAGATATGGTAAACTGTGTCGAGTGCCTTATATTTAAAATATAATTAATATCATTTAACTTTTTCTTCCCCCAAGATAACTGCTTTTATTCTCTACTAGGTATTGGTGGCCTCGTTTTTGGTGGCTCGTCTACGGGATACGGCTCCAATCCATATGGAAAATACGGTATGACTCGTTCAGTTCATATACGGCATCTTATAGAAATGGTATAAACCATACTTCATTTATTAAACACAGTAATAAGTAATAATAATATGAATATTAGCTAGCTAATTTAACAGAATTTACAAAATTCAACTACCCAGTGAGTTTACTTAGGTACTTTACAGTTCCAGTTAGGTAATTTAACAAACTAAATTACAATACATGACTAATGTATTACAATATAATTTGCAAAACAAATATAATTATAATAAGAGTTATAATATTTAACAAGCTAATTTACGCACCTTAACTAACAAAGCTCACTTACCGATCTTGAGTAGCTAGCTTATTTCACAAGCTAATTTACACAACTTCTTTAAATCAATTCAATTCAATTTATTTGTATATATAATTTTGTTAGCTAGTGATTTTCCATAACTATCTGGCTAAAATGTAACTAGCTAGTTCATATCGCAAGCAAATATACACATTTTAGCTAACAACATTACTGGGGAGATTATTTAATAAGCCTATTTACACATTTTAACAACCTTATTTACAAAGTTAGCTAGCTAATTTAACAAGCCTAGCCAGGTCATATAGACATCTTAAACAGCCAATTTACTCACTTTAAAGTGAACTCTTCTTCTCCAAACTGAACATGTCAGAAAACCTACAATTACAGCTTGGATACTCCTTCTACACACACACACACACACACACACACACAAACACACATATATGAAGTAAACCCATAAAGCCTCGTACAGATATTTATGAATCTTCATGTTTTTTTAACCTCAGGTAACGCCTACGCTGCACAGCTTTATGGTTCTAAAGCAGCTGGAAACTACAATCCGTTCGGATTTAACGCCGATTCCAAATCTGCCCCCAAATACAGTGAGACCATGTGACCAAGTTTACCTCATTACGTCTTCGAACCATGATTAAATCATATCTTTGAGTCTCCATCGCTCTCGTTCTCTCCTTCCTTAGGGATGGAAGGCTCTCCATATGCTGCTAGTGCTAGTGACGCTAAAGCCTCAGGAAAATATGGTAATTACTTTACATCACAGGATTTATCTACATTTTCCCCCCTTTACTGGAATAACCTTTGACCTCTGACTTTGTGTTAGGACCTTATGGTGGCCAGCAATTTGGTTTTCCTGCAAATTATGGGAAATACGGTAAAGCCTTATCATTTTCCTATGAGCTACATCAAGTGTCACATTCACATTATTTGTCCAAAGAATTCTGAATCCTGATTGGTGTTGATTTATTTTCTAGAGCAGCAGCTCTGACACATTTTTGAACTTTAACACTTAGTGTTAACACATTAAATGCAACTATAGATGAATAAACAACAAAAAAAAATTTAAATACTTTGTTTTTTAGGCAATCCATCCCTCCCCTTCGAAGCCCTTGGTCCAGTCACAGACGGTCGGTCTGTCGATCAGCCCGGTACGACACCATGTGCCATATAAGCTTCCTGATCCCTACTCCCTATTCCCTCTGTAAAATCATTTCAGTTTTGGATTTGCTTCATCATCTTTCACAAACCACGTGCCCTGTTCACTATCTAGGCCACATACTATACACACTGTCTGTATGATGTGAGTGTGCCCCAAACCGTAGATCATGTTAACTGTGCATGCCATTAGATCCCATAATCCTTTGCTCTTTTGTGTGCAGCACTGCAGTATGAAGTTCCTGTTATCGATGGAGTGAAGTCTGTAGATCAGTTTGGTAGGTCGTTTCTTCATAATCTATCGTTTTAATGTTGTTGCTAATTCACATCTTAACTTGCTTATTAAGTGTGTGTGTGTTCAGGAGATGGAGAGGAGCCGTCCCAGCCTATGGCTCCTCTGGTAGACGGTGTTGGAGAAGGTACACACACCTTGTTATACATTCATTCTACATTTACACCATTCGTTTTTCAAGGTGTGCATTAAAAATTTGTGGAATGCCCTTATTATTATTATTTTTTATAACAGGACCAGTCTCCCACATCAAAGGAGGAGTTCGAGCTGAAGGTAAAAACTCACATTATTGTGCACAAGACACACACACACACACACACACATAAAAATGTAAATGAAACATTATTTCAGATGTTTTCTCATATTTCTCCTTGACTTTAAAGATGCAGGATGTAACTTTAGTGAATTTTGTAGTATGTGAAGTTTCTCTGGTGGAAATGTGTTGTTGCAGGCATTTTGATAGATAGATAGATAGAATGATAGATGGATGGATAGATAGATTTTTTAATTGATCCATTTCTATTCAATTTCTATTGTTGTTTATATTGTGAATATTACATAATCAAATGAATTGCAAAAATTGCATGATGATCTTGATTTTGAGCATGTAACCATTCTTTGTTTTCTTTTATTTAATTATTTGCTTTATTAATTAATTAATTGATTGATTGTCTCTTTGCTAGGTGCCCCTACTGGTAGCCCCTTCACCGGCTCTGCAGCATCTCTAGGAAACTCCGCCCACCAGCCAGTGGACACGCCCAGTGATGCTGTGACACCACAGCACCTTCTCATTCAACAAAACCTCAAAGGCCCACAGCTGCCTCAGGCCAATTCCTGGACAGGTAAAAATCAAATCATCCCTCAAAGGAGTTTAAAAGTATGTTAGGAGTATTTTGCATTAAATATGAATTCTGTTTAGGAGGCGAGGAGCCAAAACGCAACCTGAAAGGATTCTTTGGCAACGGATATCACGGTAAGATTTCAGATGCTGCATCTGTTCAGCGTCTTTAATTCATAAAACAAAATAATAAAATGTACACATTTGGTTAAGCTTCAGTGGTAATGTAATGTAACGTAGGTAGCAAATAAGTGATGCCTTAATCATCACACACTCCTGCACATGGCCTTGAATAAGTCTTATAAAAATGAATTATTTACATTTTTTGGCTGAAATTTAAAGATGTAACTTGTGTGAGTATGTACAGTAAATTGCGGAGACCCCTCTAGTGGAGATATATTATGGCATGCAATAATCTTTTCGTTAGGTTTCCCTCAGAAACACAATGTTTTCATTTTTCCAAATAGACATACTTATAGTATTAGCTTTTTGTTTAACAAAAAATATTATATACTATATTTAATCAAAGAATGCATAATTTAACCTTTTTCTTTTTTTCAGGTTGATCCTAAAGAAGAGTGAACAAATATATGACCTGTTGTTGTTAAAGTTTTTAGTAATTATTGTAAATTTATTGTCCGTTTTTAATCTGAACATATTTTTCTTTTCTCCCTCACATACAAATGAGATAAAAGGTTTTTAGGGCGACTGTTAAAAAGCAAGAAATTAGTGATATGGCAAGTTTTTTATAATTTTTAAAATATATATGTACCAAAGTTAATATTTAACACTTTCTCACATCCTTAAAATAAAAATTTCCACTGACTTCCAAAAGACTTAAGTAAATGTTTGTATTTTTAACAGTAGCCCTTAAATGCCATTTTACCCGTGTTTGTGTCCCGTACAGTTTATAATGAACAGAAATGTTTTTTTTATGCTGTATTCTTCATTCCTTTTTCTAACCTTTTCACTCTCTTTAAAGTGCATGCTTTACTGTCTTATGTGTATTGTTTTGTATCTAAGCACAGCATAATTTATTGATTATGGATTTCTGTCTATGCCAAGGAGCTTTCTGATTTTTATAAAGTTCAGTTTTTAATAAAAAAAGATCAAAGGAGGGACACTGGAACCTGCTCTTGGTTATGTGTGATTTATTATTTTAGAGAGTTAAATCCCCTGGGCTTTATGCTTAAGTAAAAAAAAATATATATATATAATAAATGAAAAATAAATGAACATGTCATCTTGTCAGGTCCTGCATCAAATTGACACTGTAGACTCCTTCCATTAATGCTTAATAAACATCTCCTAAGAGGAAAAATACAGACAAATACTGAAATAGTCTGAAGACATTTGATAAGATAAAGACACTTTATTGTCACCGTAGTGATACAACGAAATCTGTTTGGTACAGTAGCTCTCAGAGACCAACAGCAATAGGACAATTTAGGAATAAACAAAAGATAATTGCACTAAAATATCATGAATATAACAATATATACATTGGAATATATGTGAAGTGAGACTTGGGTCTTGGTGCAAAAACCTTTGTGCTTTAAATCAAATGATAAATGAGGCTGTGGGTCAGACTGTTCAGCTGTCATGTCCTGGTATCCATAGCAACATGCGTTAAACAACTTTGAACATTTCACCTTTTGTCCAGACCCGCTTTGGTTGATAATAATGAAACACAGGTTATTGACGGGAGTTTCTTGTTGCCCAGGCGTGTCCTGACTGATTCTGTACTGATTGATTAAGGAATAGACTGATTGAATGCTCTTGATTTGATCATTGGGTTTTACCAGAGAAGAATGTATTCCTTGTTATAAACCAACATGGAGACCAGAGAGCTGTATGTTAGGAAACAAAAAAGCCAGTCATTTGGCGACTAAGAAAAGTGGGACAACAATAGAACAACTTAGAATTTTCGGAAAAAGAAAGAAACCCCTGATATAATAACAACCAGATGCTGAGCAGATTGGCCAAGTGAAATGTGAAGCACATCGGCACTAAGAATCAGAAAGCTAGATTGGAATTAGAAAAAAATGTAAAAACACAGAGACCAACCCCAGAAACTCGGAACTGAGATTATTCATCTGCTAAAGTGACGGAAACATGAAGAAAGAAAAGATCTGCTCATGAGCCAAACCATACCAGCTCATGAGTAAAGCACAGTGGAGGTGGGGTCATGGATTGGGTTTGCACTTCTGCTTCTGGAACAGACTCGCTAATCTTTACTGACGATGAAATTCATGATGGTGACATGCACTCCGCCAATTTACAGAGAAATGCATCCAATCTGACTGAGAGGAACTTCTTCATGTAATAAGACAATGAACAAAAAACACAATGCAAACACAAGATGGGAAAAAAAAGTGGAAAACATCAATCAATATACATGATAAGTCCTGAAGTATCAAACATTTTACCCAGAGGAATTGAATGAGCAAGCATTCCAATGTCAGTGTATACCCATACGTGTGCCTAAGGCCGTTAGCCATTCCAATACTTTTGCAGTGGAGGTGCCATTATAGGAAATTAAGCAACACCTTCTGACCAATCAAAAGGCAGAATTCAACAATTATTTATTGGTGTAAATAAATTAAAATCTGAGCACGATTTATGATCATTTAATAAATGTAGCAGAGCCCAGGACCATTATGCAGAATGAAGACAAGCCTGGACTAACTGTAGGACTAATGAGAATAAAGAGCCTGGCACGTAGAGGTCAGTGTGAGGAGCACGCTAAGCCTTATCCACTCTAAATACAGGTGGAGGATGGGATTGTGCTTCTCTGGGACGTCCCAATACAAGACCCAAGTGATAGTTCAGTCGTAAGTGAGAGTAAAGTCTGGAGACACGAGGGCAGATGTGGACTGAAAGTGTACTAATGGAGTGGTGTTTATCCAAAGCCATGGATGTGTGGAGCTCTAGTTTCTTTTGTAGATTTAAGCAAATAGATGCTGAATTGGTTGCATGACTGCTGGTTGGTGCACTTGGTGAGGGTTCTGAGGGTCGCCCCAGAACCACAATGGGGTTCTTTACTGTGCCAAAACTTCTGGACTTTAAGAACTCTCCTCCGCACCTTCAGTTCAACAGGTACGTTTTGACGGGATATCGTCCTGCGTCCACCTGCACAGGATGCTTGCGGAGTCTCTTTTACCTCCACAATGAATCAGGAAACATCTACACTCATGGTAAGGGTATGGAATTCCATTTACACCCTTTCCTTGGACAGAATCTTTATGCAGTTTCTATAACTTTAAAACTTTTTTGTATAACTTTTCTGCATTAGGGCATAATTATGGTTTATTATGGCTCGTTCTTTCTCTCCAGAACATTTGCTCTCACACTGGAGTGTGTAAGCGGTATTAGTTTGGCTTAGCTGTAAATCTGTGTGTGTGTGGAATCTAATTAACGTCTAATCACACAGCTGATTTCAGCATACAGTCAGCACACACAGCATAAAGAAGTGAAATGCTGGACAATGAATTAGCATAAAAGCTAACAGTATCTACCAGCTAGCAACACCGTCTACTTGGGTTTATTTGACAGGATTTAGTCACTACAGAAATAAAATGAAGGCTGCTGTGTAGTAACGCTCTCAACAAATGTCCCGAGTTGGAGTGATTAGCACAATGATAACAAGCTAATTTCTTCCGTCTGTGTTTATAGCGTGTGAAAATGTGACAGAGCCCACAATAAGGAGATGATGTAGAAATGGGGAAAAAATATACTAAACAAATGAGTTGTATAGCAAGATGTTCAGTTCAAGAGTGTTGCTCAGGATTGGTTGGCGCTCAGTGCTGAGTGAAATTACAGTGTAATCAAGACATTTTCAATAATGTAAATGATCAAAGACTAGTACTGCAGTGTTTCCCGCACATAGAGTACAATTGTCTGAGCCGCCCAGGTGTATTTGTCGACCCTTTTTAAAAATCTGTCCAAAAGAACAACGCCACCCATGACTGAATAACTAGTAGCAGACAGCACACCGCTCTCTCTCTCTCGCTAGCAGGATAAACAGCTACATGAGCGGTAGCATGAGAGCGGAATTGTCTATGGTGTGAAGATACCAGATGTGCAGCACCTGAAACTACGGATACTGGAAGCCTGTGYTGGCATTTYTCCTGCAGTGTTGCTATCAGTGTGTGAAGAGTGGGAGAAGAGGGTTGCATTGACAATCCATCACAATGGGCAGCACATTGAACACATTTTATAAGTGGTCAGAAACTTGTAAAGAATAAAGTTACGTTAAAACCA
>QMIH01000204.1:348150-404938 GCA_003987875.1 Clarias batrachus
AAAAAAACAAAAGTTGGATCCAAGATGGCCGACTTCCGAATGGCCACCATGGTCACCACCCATCTTGAAAAGTTTGCCCCCTCACATATACWAATGTSCSAYAAACAGGACGTTAATATCACCAACCATTCCCATTTTATTAAGGTGTATCCATATAAATGGCCCAGAGTTTACAAAATACACATATTATCAATATTATTATTATTATTATTATTATTATTATTATTATTTGGTCACAGAAACAACCTAAAGCAACCAGAAAAACGTAAAACCATTGTATATGAAAAATAAACATGGTTACTCACAGCTCAAATCAGTAACTAATGAGATGATGGTCATGGCATCAGCAGCAAGTGATTGGTATTACATTTATGTAACATTTTTAGCGCATGGTCTTGTCCATTGTCCTGATCGTTTAGACCTCCTTAAGATCACTGAACCCAGCTTTAGGTGAGAAATCTGGAGGATCGTTCACTTGGCCGACCTCGAATGCGCAGCCCTCTTTAAGCCCATTACGCAGATTAAGAACGCTAAGCGTCCACACAGGAGCAGGATTACCTACACATCCATGACGTGGTCATTTTGCTGTGCTTTACTTCCCCATCTAGATCCTGTATGTTTAGGGTTCCTCTTTTCTTGTCTGTCTGAGCATGTGATCTGTGTATTAGTGCACTAAAAGTAGCTCATGCACTATGGAAGGTGACAATCCAAATGTTGTGTAGATGTTCTGTAAAACACTGTAACACTCACAATAATTTAATGTTCTCTCTAACCACACCAGAGAGATTTTGAGTTTCCTTTCGGTCTTTCCTACAGGTGTCCCATTCGTGTGCTTTCTCTTCCTACTGCCTCTTAGCATTCCCTGGTCTGAAGCGGAGGAGAAGTGGCTTTGTGTCGTGCATTACCTAGCTTGCCTATCTCCCACTGTTGGCTCTGTTCTCTATCACATCTTTATGAATCATGAGGGCGGAGCTCGAGTCTATGACACCCTGCTATGCTGCGATATGTTCGGCGTCTGTCTCGTCAACACTCTGGGTGAGGACATTTTTAACGCCATAAAAGATATTCAGACCAAATACTCTCATATTTAAAGGATTACTTACATTCACATGAAATCTTGCATTTACACAAAACGCTCTCACATTCACATAAAATGTTCTTATATCAACACACACGGCTCACACTCACACAAAACAAAACCCATTCTTTTCACCAAAAAACAGCCCATAAACCTTCAAAATTAATCTGCGGTGGTGAGGATATAATTGAGCTGTGAGCTAAGGGAGTGATAAGAGTGCGAGTGGGTAGGAGAAATCCTGGACATGTACAGTACAGACCAAAAGTTTGGACACACCTTCTCATTCAAAGAGGTTGAATTTGTATTATGGCAAGAAAAAAGCAGCTAAGTGAAGAAAAACGAGCGGCCGTCATTACTTTAAGAAATGAGGGTCAGTCAGTCGGAAAAATTGGGAAAACTTTGAAAGTGTCCCCAAGTGCAGTCACAAAAACCATCAAGCGCTACAAAGAAACTGGCTGACATGCGGACCGGCCCAGGAAAGGAAGACCAAGAGTCACCTCTGCTGCGGAGGAGAAGTTCATCCGAGTCACCAGCCTCAGAAATCGGCGGTTAACAGCAGCTCAGATCAGAGAGCAGGTCAATGCCACACAGAGTTCTAGCAGCAGACACATCTCTAGAACAACTGTTAAGAGGAGACTGTGTGAATCAGGCCTTCATGCTAGAAGATCTGCTAGGAAACCACTGCTAAGAACAGACAACAAGCAGAAGAGACGCGTTTGGGCTAAAGAACACAAGAAAGAACACTCGCTGAATGAGAAGGGGTGTCCAAACTTTTGGTCTGTACTGTATATATGAGTGCATCAATTCAAATACAAAAGCAGGAGAGTACAGCAGAAGAACAGAATTTGACTCACATCCACCAACCTCTTCTTTAAGTTGTTGTCAAATTGTCCCGTCACACTGGAGTTTGAAAAAGCACATCTCATGGAGTTCTCACCTGTATTAGAGGTCATCAACGCTCTCAAGAATCTGCACAGCGGACTGGCCCTAGTCACAATGCGCATCTCCATCCACTCCTCATTGGCAATGTACAGTCCAACAACTTCTGGTGAGTTTCAATCAGATACTCAAGCGTTCCATCCTGTCTGTGCTACAGTGGGCAATCCTACTGTAAGTATCTGATTGAAGCTAGATATTGTCTCTCCTACCCTACTTCGCTGTAGTGTTTTTTTTTTCCTGTTCCAAGTGCCCAGCGTTCAAATTATGATTTTGTAGAAATAAAGCAAGTAGGAGTGAAAAAAACAAACAAACACTTGTTAGTTTCTAAGAGAATGGAGGAGAATTTCCTGATGGCTCTTATAAACCAAAATTTTGTCCCTATCCCCTGTGGAGACCACGTCTCACCATCACAGAGAGTTGCCAAAGAGATTTCTGAAGTGTTTTTGCTTCTACCAGGTCGTACTAAACCCTTAAAGCACCAAACTGGGATTCTTCCCAGTGAAATGGTATGAACTTCACGTGGTGCTTGACATGGAATGATTGAGGAGTTACCCAGGACTGGCAAGATGATCCAGTTCTGTGTAGACTTTCGCAAAGTCAACACAGTGTCGATATGTCTTTGCAGTTTGGGCATGTGACACATTCCCAAATACCCAATGCCCTGAATTGATGAAGTGCTTGAATGGTTAGGTGCAGCTCACTTTTTCTCAATGCTGGATCTTATGAAAGGATACTGGCTGATTACCTTGACTCCCATGTCCCAGTTTACACCAGTTCATCACTCTTCCATTCAGATTGTTTGGGGCCCCTGCAATGTTTGAATGACCATGGACAGGGTTCTCCACCCTCATAATGCCTATGCTGCTTCCAATTTAGAAGACTTGCAAAATCTCAGAGCTGCTTGAGATCCTTGAGACGAGTGGGGCAGCACATGACCAACCAAAGAAACATGCAACTGGCTGGCTACCTGAGTACCTGAGTTTCCTCTTGGGTGACAGGTAGGTGTGCCAAGCTGTAAATCAGGCAGGAACTCTCTATATTGGAGAGTAAATACAGCACCATTGAGAAACCATGTTTGGTTAAGCATCAAGTCCTCACACTCTGCCACTGCCTTCTTGGAAGAGTCTTCTTTTTGCCCGCTTTTTGGATCACGCCCTGTTCCAATGGCTCCAAGCCAGGGGTGCAGATGGCAGTGGCTGACCTCTTCTTTCACGAGGATGGAATAGGAGGAGTCAGTTGCAGGCTGGCCGGCTCCCAGACCTGAGATGGATGGTTGGGGTATGTGGTGGTGAGGGTGTGTTCAAAAGTCATTCTGTGAAGTGGTGAGTGGGTAGCTGAGTGGGAAAGATTGGCCAAGAGAACATGTCTAATTAGTGCTTGTCTGTTTGCACTGAGGTGGAGAGCGATTAAAGACTGAGAAGGACAAGTACGTAGGAGAAAGATAAATCCACTTTCAGCACCTTAGGGTGTGAGTGTGTGTATGTCTGTGTGAGCTGAAAAGCCTATATAAAATTTACAAGGAGCAAAAGAATAAAACTTGCCTCACATCTACTGCCTGTATCCATCTTCCTCATCACAAGTTGTCACACTAGAAACCGCTAAAACCTTTTATCAACTTGCACTCACATTTGAATAATCAATTCAAAATCACATAAAATTATCTAATTTGCACAAAGCAAATTCTCATTCTCACACAAAAACACATCCACGCATTTACACACAAAAATGCTCACATTTAAACTAAATTATTTCCATAAAATGTTCTCACCTTTGCGAAAATATTCACCTTCATACAAAATTGTCTCACATTTCCATATAATACTTTCACTTTAAGGTAAAAAAAAAAAAAAAAAAATTTGCAAAGCCCCATTCACTTTCACAAAATGCTTTTACAATTACACAAAAAAACTCCCTTTCATATAAAATGCTCATGCATTCGTGCAAAACACTAAGAATAAACTCTTTCATATAGTCAGTGTTCTAAGAACAAACAGCTTGTGCATTGTTAAAATAAAATAACACCTTATAATACACTCAATATTCTCTGTTTATTTATTTACCTGCAGGTGCTTTGCCAATCGTGCACATCACGCTCCTGTGCCAGCCCTGGGCACGCTGCATCGCCACGTTTGGCTATGTGCTCTTCTCGTGCCGCTGTGTCCGTGATGCGCTAACTGCTCAGAGTGGTGCTCGACGTCTGCGATCGTTTGCCCTCCAAGCCTTATTCAGGGCTTTCCTCTTTTTCCTGCGTTGGTTCAAGCTTGGCACGGGAAACCCCAGATCTCTCCATCTTTATGTCATCATGGATGTCCTCGCATTGACGGGTGGCCTGGTCAATGTCTGGCGTGTACCTGAGCGTTTCAGCCCTGGCACCTTTGACTACTGGTTCAACAGTCACCAGATCATGCATGTAGCTGTTATTCTAGCCATACTGTTCCTGCACTGGGGCACTATGGAGGACTTTGCATGGCTGAAGGACTACCAGTGCCCTGCAAAATGAGCGAAATACAAGTGGGTCCTCACTAAGGGTGGAACAATATGACACATGCAAAATGTTGCAGCTTTAGCTCATCATTAATCACTTGCACTGGCTAAAATTAATGGTGTACCCCGGTGTGAATCTAAAGTCAGAATAAACGATTCATATCCATTAATATCCATTACTGCTTTTTAAAACCCAGGCTTCCTGCACTAGTGGTACAGTGCTGTAGTTATTAACATGGTGGCCTCACACCTTCAGGGTCAAGGGTTCGGATCTGAAGCATTGCCCCCTTGCTTGACGGGTTTCCTCCAGGTATTCTGACATCCTCTTGCTGTCCAAAGACACGCAAAATAGGCTAATTGGCATTTCCAAATTACCCATTTTGGTGAATGAGTGTGTGCTTGTGTGCCCTGCTATGGATTAGCACCCTGTCCATGGTGTAATCCACCTTGTGTCCCAAGTCTCCTGGGATAGGTTCCAGGTCCCCAGCAGTTTATGTGTAAAAATAGTTCCTCATGCACCCTGAATTTTCCAGAGTTCTGGAGTATGGCCGTGGCATCAGGGATTTTCCATTTTATCTCCACATGACGTTGCTGAGTCTCGACCTGAGCGACTGAAGCGACCGCAGATCATAACACTGTCTCCAGAGGCTTGTACAGTGGACACTATGCATGATGGGAGCATCGCTTCATTACAGCGCTTCCCTTCTCACCCTGACACGCCCATCACTCTGGAGTAGACTCAGTCTGGACTCATCAGGTCACATGACCTTTTCCCATCACTCCAAAGTCCAGTCTTTATGATCACTAACAAACTGAAGCTCACTAACAAGTGTTTTTATATTGACGCTGTTTAGTCCCAGTCCTGTGAGTTTTCATCACATTGTGTGCGTATGAAAATTTCTGGGTTAAGTTAAACTCAGAAACAGTTAAACGCAGCTCTGGTTTTTACCGTTCCATGCAGCAATTGTCCTTTTTTTCTGACCACATTTCTTACACAAAGTTGACAAGTTATTATTGTTATTATTATTATTATTATTATTATTATTATATAATGTTCATTATGATCACTTCTGTTGAACGCTAGCTTGTTAGCATTTTAAATCTTCACAAATTTCTATATTCCTCTTTGCTAATACTTAGCTGGCTAACATGACAGTATTTCTCAGCTGCTTAAAATTTCACAAAAACAGTCGTTCCTCACGGCTTATGGCTAATCAGTTCAACAACAGTTCAAACAGCTAATCAATCAACTTACATGCAAATTTGACTGATTTCTGGGCAACTTTGGGGGGATATTTAATAAAGGTCATAATCTTCACGATTGTTGACAGCTAGCTGGCTAATCTTTTAAAGGCTTTGTGAGATTGTAAATGTTCACAAAATCATATATTCCTCTTTGCCAGCTAACATGACAGGATTTTTGAGATGTTAAATACAGTGATACCTCGGCATACGGATGCCCTCCCTAAAGAATTGAAATTTTGCAAGGAATTTGCATTGGGATACGATAGAACGTCCGGATGCCGTTCAAAACTTGTGCCAGTGGAAAGCAAAGTGGATTGAGCTTATGAATTTTACGTCAACCCACGAGACCAACGAGTTCAGACATTTAATTTTTTTTGTAATATTGGTAATATTTTGGGTGGCTGGAACGGATTATCTGCATTTACACCTACTGTACACATTCACCTTAAGAACTCGCCTGCAGAACGAATTAAATCCATACGCCGAGATCGCGCTGTATTCACTAATAAAGTCATCTTTCCCTGATATTTGCTGAATGTCGAGGCTGTTTTAAATATTCACTTTGAATCCTAGATAAGAGAAATTAACCAACAAACTTTCAGATTTTTTATTTAAAAAACAATGTTTATATCATCTTATCTCAGTGCTACTTGCTATTCAGTTAGCTAACACAGGCTAACTTGACTGGATTTTGAAGTTCAGGTTCACTTGTAATGCTAGCTAGCTGGCTAACATAAGATTTAAAAGACCTGACAGGCTTTCTGAGGAGACATTTACTTGACATTCATATTTTTATATGGACAAAAAGAAATCCAACAAGCCATTGTTATGCTTTTGAAATGCTGTAGCTGTTTTAATGAGAGTAACACAGTTGTATTATTTACAATTGAAATTAAAACAAAAGCTACATCTTAATTTGTTCTTTCTGTTTCTTTCCTTAGGCACCTTATAAAATCCAGTTAAACGATATTCCTCTTATTACTGAGGTTTTTAAAAGATTTAGGCAAAGCAAGGTGTTTTTCCCTTAAATGGTGGCTGATTTTAGGTGAAAATAAATATTGGATTCATTCTTGGTTTCTTTTATTTGTGGTATTGCGTTATTTATGTTATTATGACACAAAATAAAGTTTATGAATTGTGTACATCACTGCCAAAAAAAATCCTGTGGGATATTTCTTTATACTGTGATACCAATATATCAGTCCACCACTTGGTATCATTGGACCACATTGGCATTAAAGGCACATTTCATCATGCTGTCATTATGATGGAGTAGCTGTTTTAACACGTCCGTGAGGTGTGTATGATGTTAAAGATCATGTCGGTCGTCCTGCGAGTTTCTCTCCAGTCAGTCTTCATCAGAGCTGCTGCCTTCTTCAGCGTCAGAGACATCGGCTATCGGGAAGCGCAAGATGGCTGCCACGCCGCTGAGCTGATTAAGTTCTGTGAGAGAGATAAAGAGAAAGATCCAACCAGACAGAGAAACAGGTGGAGATACACAAGAGAACACATTTATTGGAGGTTTACTTTTTACATTTTTAATGAATGAAAAGTGATGAACTTACGTTCCCCTGAAACGTGCAAGCTTGAAAATATCCTTCAAAGAAGAAAAGGAAAATATGAATAAGTTTAAATATGTACGCTGCATATACACAAACTATTCACACTTTTTTAGATAATTTAGATAATAAACAGTTTTTACAAAATCCATAGCTGAGATTCGAACCTTTAATTAGGGATACAATGACATTTCCAACTGAAGCTCGCAGAGGAACAGGAGAAGCTCTCAGAAACTTGAGCTAACGTCATTTACAGAAAATATAATCATGTTCACGTATCATCATAGATCTGCTCACAAACGTGATCCCCAAAGTCACCCATCTTCATACTGGGTAACCATGGCAACAAATCACAACTAAAGGGTTTTCTGGTTTCCGAATTCATCAGTTATTTCACTTGACAAAAATGGGTCATGATCTGATTATGCTAATTAGCTGAACGGACATGAAAAGACATCGCCATAGCAACAACCGTAAGAATAATGGTAGTCTACTGATAAATATACAGTAGATACAGTATGTTGGAAAGTTTCCTCAAAAACAAGCATTTTAATGTTGTATCACGATTAGGAGGTGCATAATGTGATGTTTCCTGGAAGCGCCTCAGGAGCATTGTAGCATTCTTCGGCTCAGCCGTGTCCGCCATTTTCTGCGGATCAGGACCTTCAGGAAGTTCGTGCCAACAAATTTCACTACAAACATGAAACGTAGTATATACCTGACTGTCCCGCCGTTGTCCCTCACGTTATCCACAAGCCGCACGTATCTGCTCCGAGTAGCTATTTCTTGATGTCTAGACCACAAAGATTAAAACTGATGACATCATGATTAAACGGCTAAACCGCGTACGGGTATTTTTCCGCGCGAACTCTAGCCGTTCTTCACCTGAACAGTTGGTCGCTGATCAACAGGATATCGACGGCTAACGCTTCGCTCGCTTTTTCCACATGTGCCAGCCTGTGTGTAGAAACTTTCACAAATTAATTCCTAATAATAATAATAATAATAATAGATCTAGAGAGAACGAGAGTGAAATGCAGGCCGACCCGTAGAAAGCTCGATCAGGTTCGTGTTGCAGCATCTTGTAAAAATCCTCCAAAGCTTTGACCTCACCTGCAGCCTATACACACACACACACACACACACACACACACACACACACACACACACACACACACATATTTAAAAAAATGATGAACTAAAGATACAGTCTGAATTAAACAGAACCCAGAGGATGAGTGACCTTTGTATCAGACAGACGGCTTGTGACAGCCGGATCAGACAGAACCTCTGTGGAAACAAAAATCAAACATTTTTATTCTTTAATTAACTATGAATTAATTCTGGTGATTTCTTTTTCCCCAGTTGAATTAAAGTGTTCGTGCTAACCTTTGAGAGAGTACTTGTGTCCGGATGACGCGTGCACCAGCATGAATTTGGGCCTGTTCTCCAGAAGAACCTTGCACTCCTGCCTGACGGCTTCTTTATAGAGGTACGACATGAACTGATCCTTAACGAAACCTGGACTCGCCACCAGTACACACTTCACCACTGGGGTGGGGGGAGGGGGGGATGAACAAGGTGAATGATGCTCGTTTAAAATGCTTGTTAAAATAAATAAGTAAATAAATAAATAAATGAAATAAATCAGGTCTCACCATCAAAGTTGAAGTGTCTCAGAATTCCCTGCATGACGGCATCGTAGAATCGCTCCAGCGCCTGAAAGGGGGGGTTTTAGTGAAAGAAGAGTCAGTTATGTTAATGAGCTTGCTCTAATATTTTAGTCTATTTATTATTTGGCTTTAGAATAATAAATCAGTAAAACAATTAAAATTTTAATACAGTGGAACCTTGGATTGCGAGCATAATTCATTCAGGAAGCGGGCTTGTATTTCAAAACACCCGTAAACCAAATCAGATTTTCCCATAAGAAATAATGGAAACTTAAATTATTTGTTCCACATGAGCTACAGTGTGGGTTCTAGTACTGAGGTTGTTGTTTACGGGAGATTTTGTCAGTGTGACCTGGCAACCCTTGTGAAAGAGAGAACTTTGCAAGTATGCAAAAAATAAACAAAAATAAAAGTTTTGTTGCCACAGTCACACTAACGTCGCACAGAAACCAGTTTCTGACACCTTGAAAACCTTCACCAGTTATACTTTTCAGCACTCTACCTTTTCGTGCTGAGCGCAGCTTCCCCTCCTCTTGCGCGGGATGGTGATCTCCACTTTGGCTCTCAGCAGCGTCATGGCCGGAGTCACGAGCACCAGGTTGGCCAGACCCTCCTGCATCACCACGGCCGCCACGTCTGCCTTCTGCGCCGGGTCACACGCCTGGTCTGTGGGTTCGGAGGTCAAAATCAGACCGAATTATTACTAAAAAAAATGTACTTGTTAATTCATGTTAATTAATTTCACAGAGAAACAGAAGACAGGGGGAAGGTACCGATGCGGTCAAGAACGATGCTGTCCCACACTTTCTTAGCCAGGGTGAACTTCCTGTTCAGCTCCAGCTCAATGGTGTGGTAGGCACCCATCTGATCAGTGAGAGACACAGGACATCGCATCACACACACACACACACACACACACACACACACACACACACACACACACACACACGAAAGAGGAAGTGAATTCTTTACTTTTTACACCACATCACTGATGAAGTCTATAATTCTGTGAACCCAGACAATCCAGACCTTGACGTATTGGTTCTCCTCGAGGTTGGTGCCTTTGACTCTAAGCTGGCACGCCTGCGAGTCGAAGTCGATGGTCTCGACACAGATGGTGAGCATGGTACGCACTCGCGAGCTTCCCACGCTGCCCGTAGACGACTCTGTCTGCACCTTCCTGTTCGGGACACGAATGTGATTTTAAATGACGTATAACTGATATAAATATACTTTAATAAGCAGTATTACAGTATTAAAATGTACTCTACGCGTGTGTGTGTGTATGCCCTTGGCACTACGGTACCTGATGGTGGAGGCTCTGAGGCTGTCACCCACTTGTATCAGGTTATAAGTGTGCCACATGTCCTCGGCCTCCTCGGGGATCAGCGTCACCTGACTGACAGATACAACGAGACAAGAACATCGTTAAAGGCTTTAGGATGATCCAGGATCAGCTTCCTGTTTACTATACAAGTGCACTAAACAGTCCCAACTAGTCACAACTAACTCCCTACTGCCTATATAATGTGGATCATCATATTTATATTATCTATCTATGTTAGACTAGATAGTTCGACTTCGTTAGCGTGGAATTTAATTTCACACTCATAAGCGTGTTTTTAATAAATGTACAGCTCCATCTCTTGAATTTTGAGATGAAGTAATGATATTTTTCAAGGTTGATTAAATTTTAAAGTAGTACATCTTCTGTTCCCGTAGGCCAACTGCAATGAATCAATACATATTGTATATACAGTATATAAAAACTATATAAAATCTACAGATGATATAAACTGTGTGTTACCTCAAGCTCGAACACACACACCTGCGAAAATCCCATTAAAATCCGTTCAGTAGTTTTTACATGATGTGCGCACAAACAAACGTTGTGTTCTATTACTCATCTCATGTCCCATCAAATTTTTCTCTTCAATGTACAGACACGCCCACTTTACAGTTTTATTATATGTATAGATAGATAATATAAATATGATCATCCAGACCCTCTACACCTTAGGGACAACGTTTGACACAATGTATTTCGATTAACTCAAATACGTCACTGCATCCCTATTCCACACATTTTAGTAGACATGAGAAAATCAACTCTGTTATGAACGGTGATTCCTGTGTGTGCTGATTCACACACTTCCACACGGACTCCAAAATCGAGTTTTATAAAAAAATATTTTTACATTTATAATAGAGATGAACCGGTCGATCGGGCAGTGATCAGAATCGTCTGCTTTTCAGTTTGACTGGCCTCAGATATAAACGGTTACGGAGTGGCGCAACAGAGACATTTTTATGGCGTTACATTATCAAAAAGCATGCGAGTTAAATCTGCCTTTTTCTCCAAACTCTGTGAGCCTCAAACTCACTCATTACACACACACACACACTTACACCAGTCACACACCACCGTCAGCGCTAATTAGTCGAAAACTGCACGCTTTACTCAATTGCTCACAGCCGCTCCACACACACTGTGGAGTTGAGTTTTTAGACTTTGGATGCGTCTGAGGCGGTAAAACGTCAGATTCTTTATAATCCTACAGGTGGCGCTCTCTAAACTATTTACACACACTCATCCTGTGTTAGAGGTGAATTATTCACCAAGTTTGTTTAGAAATAATAATGATGACTGACGACAGAGACGCGCTGCTCAGTAACAGTGAGGCTTTGTGCTTAATTTAATTTGAAGTTAAATATTTAACTCTTGTATCTGAAGTTAGTTTGTAGAGTTTAAACGCTGCGCTTGGTTTTTGTGTGAGAAAACTGATGTTATAAGGAAACATTACATTTAATTACTCAGTAAACGTTTGTAAATGTTTAATATTGTAAGAAAAATCGCGGGGAAATGTAATATTGAATTGAGATATTTATAAAATCGTGATACTTATAGAATCGAGGTCTCGTGATCATATCGTATCGGGAGGAGACTGATGATTCCCATCTCTAATGTCATGATGAGATGTAACTGTGTGACAAAGTTAATTCTACACGGACAGTGTGTGTGTGGGTGTATAATAAGGAAGTGATCAGGTAACAGCTGTGTGTGTGTGGATCAGTACACTTGATCTAGTGCACTTGGTGTGTATTTGGACGCGTCCGCGCGCGCTCTCTCAGCCCTACTTACCCGGCATTATCCTTCTCGATGTCTTTATGAACCAGCTTCATGCTCAGTCCGATGTCTCTGTGGGTCTGTAATAAAGCGGTGTGTGTGTGTGTGTCTGTTTAAAGCGCGTTAACTCCGTGTGTTCATGGTTCGGACCGCTCTGCTCCACACATCCCGGCCATCGCTTCTGAATCAATCACCAGCTACTGGCGCTGACGTGTTGCGTCATCCGGACGCGTCACTAAAACCGGAAGCCGGAAGCAGGAAGTGAGAATTCGCCTGTATAACCGGTTTTAAATGTTTTTTTTTTTTAAATAAAATAAATAAATAAATAAATACATTAATTAGTAAAAAGAAAACAATAAATAAATAAATAATTCTATTGAGGATGTATTATACTTATAATGATATAAGTATAAGAAAAACAACAAATAAAAAAAACAATGAACAAATAAATTAAAGGCTCCATCTTGTTGTTGTTGTTGTTGTTATTATTGGTTAATTTCAGCTACTAATATATGTCAAGCAAATTAACTTACTGCGTTAAAAAATAATTGAAATAACATTTAAATTTTCTCACTATATTACATTCGTTTTTGTCTGAACGAAACAATAATAATAAGTTGGCACATGTTTTACGCTGGATGCCCTTACTTATGGAACCCTTCCTTTTTTATCATTGCTTGGGACCAGAAGCTGGGGTTTGGGCGTTGGGTGGAAATCGAACCCAGACAAGAAACCACTAAGCCACCAGTGCCCCAGTGGACAAAACTACAACGCTATGCTATAAAGGAATGCCGTACTCACCCTCACTCACTTACTCTACACCACTTACGCCTATCCCAGGAAACAAGATGAGGTACACAACAAGGTGATGTACACACCCTGGACCGGGTGCCACTAATCCATCTCAGGGTACACATGCTTTTGTCTTTGGAAGGAAAACCAGAGTACCCAGCGGAAACCCAACAAGCGCAGGGAGAACATGCAAAAGTAAAGCTCTCATACAGGAAATATATGCAGGACAGGCTAGACGTAGTTTTTGAGAACTTGACTGGAAAGTCAACTGGAAAGGGAAGCTGATGAAAAAGAGAGAAACACCTATAGGTGGTAGTGATACAACTTACAGAACTCCAATTAGATTGGACTGAGTGGAAAACGTGTTGAGAATAAAGAGTGTGTGGAAGTGCCGGATAAAGCAGACAGAGAGTTCAAGACACAGAATAGTGCAAGACAAGATCAGAGAAGGAAGCATTAGAGGTTTTAAGGAAGCCTGGTCTGGAAAATTGGCTTTAAGATGCCAAGTAGATGAGGGAGAATGAGACCTACATTTAGCAGTAATGTAACCTACTGGATTCCAACCACCGTTAAACAACAAGGAAGAATAATAATTACGGTTTCTGATCAGTCAAAAGGTGTTGTGTGAATCATCTTTCTTGGCAGCTCTGAAGATAGCAAAGCTACAAGTCACAGGTTTACATTAATTCACGAGATCTGCAACATTGTCCTTTCGGCTATAGCTCAATTCCACAAATTTACAACCATAATCTGAAATTTAAAATAATGCATAAGATTCATGGAAAAACGTAATTACACATACATTGACTTTTTGTTTATGTAACATGTGGAAGTGTCTCCAATGTCAGTGCTTTAGAACAGTCTGAGGTAAAGCATTTTATGTTTTACTACATCTTCAAGACAAGGATGTTAACACTTTTTGTGCTTTCCCTGTTCTGTTCAATTTACATGTTTTCAATTTACAATAAAATATAAACCAAACAACATATCCAGGGAGGATAAAAGAAGCAGTAAATATAAAAGACACACACACACACACACACACACACACACAAAAACTGTCAAGGAGCATTAGAAGTAGAAACAAAAATGTATCCCATATGACTTATATAAATGTCAAATTCTAATAGCTTTTGGTGTTTTGTGAAAACTTAATACCTTCTAAGTAGTGACAAAAAAAAAATAAAATAAATGAATTTATATACTACTCTATGTCGAAACAATGGGAGCAACGCTAGAGCTGTGACGTAACCGGAAGTGACGCAACCACAGAGCGCCCTAAAGTGGTAGGCGAAACCGGAAGCGGTCTTGACGCGCTTGTAAAGCAGACGGCGCTGTTTTTTTTTCAAATACGGATAGTACGGAACTAGTGAAAACGACGGGACTTGTTTCTTTTAGTTAAACATTCATCAGTGCTGTGAGTGAATCGGTGTTATTAACTGTAAATGTGTGGAATTATAATCAGCTCTAGTCGTATATCGTGAGAAAGAGAGAGAGCGCGAGGCCGGGTGTGCGCAAGCTTCCTCCTGTTGCTGGCAGGTTAGCTTGCAGCTAACTTCTGAGGTAATCTTTAAGACAGAGGGAAAAATAAAACAGGACCACAGAACAAATATGACCGAATCCGACAAATTAAACATCGATTCTGTCATCCAGCGTCTTCTGGAAGGTAAGTAGCTGTTCTGCGAGACATAATAACCTTCGCTTTCCACCGTTCCTCCCGTTCTTCCCTAGCTTTATACACCTACCTATATACAAGCTTAGTTTTAGCTTACGCGACAGAAATATGGTAACTTACGGAATTATAACATATAGTTGACCAAATATGGTATATAAATTCGTAACTTTAAAAAAATAAAGCCAGTTTAAAATTTAAATGTTTTTAAGGGTTTAAATCTTGCAGTTCCTTTATAATCCTGCAGGTGGGGCACTCGAAACTATTCACACAATATTGGCAGGCCGCACAGCGCCCCGTGTGGTAGGGGCGAATTATTTGGCAAGTTTGTTTAGAATTGTATTTAAATATATAAAGAATTGCGGTATTTACAAAATTGTGAACAGTACAAATCGAATTGAATTATTACACAGGTATCATGATATCATATTGGCTGGTCGCTTAGTCCCATCCATTTTATTATATAGTGTATTTTTTTTTTATACTAGATGTGCCTCCTACTTCGTTAGGGTGGAATTTAATTATACACACATTGTGTGATTTTTTAAATTTATTTATTTATTTTAATTTTTAATTATTTTTATAAATGTCCTGCTATCTGTTGAATTCTGGACTGAACTAAAATTTTTATGCGTTACCACGAAGTGTGCGGAATGAAGGTGTGAGGTCGGATTTATTAAGTAGCTTTCAATTGCGCACTCAAGCGCATATTAAAAAGAATGTACCCTCTGTTGAATTTTGAGGTGAACTAATGATTTTTTTTTCTTAAATTATAAGGTCGTTTTCCATTTAAATATTAAAGTAGCATGTCTTTCATGTACAGACACCAGTTTTACAGTTTTATTATATGTACAGATAAAATACACCTATATGGTCAAAAGTATTTGGCCAAAACTGTTAATTATTAAATTCAAGTGTTTCAATCGGGCCCCTTTTCCCCTTCCAACTTCCAACTTTGTGCCAACAGTTTGGGGAAGGCCCTTTTCTATTCCAACATGACCGTGCCCCAGTGCACAAAGCAAGGACTATAAAGACATGGTTTGATGTTCGGTGTGGAAGAACTTCACCGGCCCAAACACCGAGCCCTGACCTCAACCCCATCAGCAACAGAGATTGTGAGCCAGGCCTTCTCGTCCAGCATCAGTACCTGACCTTGTAAATGCTCTGCAGAATGAATGAGCACGAATTCCCACAGAAACTCTCCAACACCTTGTGGATGCTCTTCCAAGAAGAGTGGCCCACTACACATTGAAGGATATGTATTTGGGTATGATGTCATTGCAGGTTGGCCAAATACTTTTGTGAATATAGTGTGTGTGTGAATAACACTGAGTATCTTGTTACAATGCCTGACAACTGTCAGGGAGGTTGCAAATGAACAGTCAGGTTTTTAAGTTGTTGTGTTGGAAATGGGGGAAAAATGGGTGTGAGGATCTGAATGACTTTGATGTGGGCCAAATTGTGGTCCCTGAACTGGGTCAGTACAACTCCAGAACTAGCAACCTTTGCCAGGACATGTGTCACGCAGAGCTGCATAGCTACAGACTGGTGAACATCTGAACTGCCCCATGAAGCAACAGAAGAAGGTGGCCTGGTCTAATAAATAACTTAAAAAAAAAATAATGTGGATGGCCAGGTGTTTGTGATTTACCTGTTTCACTTACCTGGGAAAGATCTGGTGGGAGGATGTTCTAGGTGAATAAGGGGAGGCAGTGTGATGCTCTGACTGATGTTCTACTGAATAACTTTAGGGCCTGGTTTTCATGTGGATGTTCATTTGACATGTCGCACTGACCTAAACACTGTTACAGACCAAGTTACACCCCTTCATGGCAAGTTTCCACTAAAGGCCGTGGCCCCTTTCCGCAGGATGGTGCACCCTGACACACTGCACACATTGTTCAGGAAGGGTTTGAGTACCGTGACGATGTTCAGCTCTTAATCCACTCGAATGTGTCTGTGGGGTTGTCACTGAGCGGTTTTTGCAGTACAAAGATGAACTAAACAATATTGTGGTGGATTCAATGATTAGTGTGTATGTAGATAGATGTGTTAACAATGTGATTTATAAATAACTTTTATATATAATAGTTTTTATAAATGTAATAATTTTATTTATACATTTTTCTGGACTAGTGAAAGGCTCTAGACCTGGTAAGAACGTGCAGCTGACGGAGAACGAGATCCGCGGGCTGTGTCTCAAATCCAGGGAGATTTTCCTCAGCCAGCCCATTCTCCTCGAGCTCGAAGCACCTCTGAAAATTTGCGGTAAACATTTATTCTGATCCCTTAACCCTTTTTACGTTCACACCAGCCCTGAATTGAGTTTTATGATCCCTTTCTTGTCTTCAGGCGATGTCCACGGCCAGTACTATGACCTGCTCAGGCTGTTTGAGTACGGCGGATACCCCCCGGAGAGTAACTACCTGTTTTTGGGAGACTACGTGGACCGAGGGAAGCAGTCTTTAGAGACCATTTGCTTGTTGTTGGCCTACAAGATTAAATACCCAGAGAACTTTTTCCTGCTGCGAGGGAACCACGAGTGCGCCTCCATCAACAGGATATACGGCTTCTACGATGAGTGTGAGTCTGTTTGCATGCAACATTTGAGCATGTCAGTAGACGAAAGTTCACATGATGATGATAAGCTCCTCTTCATTCCCTGTCTCTCTCAGAAGTCTCGCAGCAGTTCATTGTTAACTTTTTTAACAAATTATAAACAAATAATAAATGAAATGTGATTTTACTTAGACTCCCAAGTGAAATGTTTCTCGTCTGCATTTTTCCGATGGCAGGTAAAAGACGCTACAACATTAAACTGTGGAAGACGTTTACAGACTGTTTCAACTGCTTACCCGTGGCAGCCATTGTCGATGAGAAGATTTTCTGCTGCCATGGAGGTAACGAATAACCTAAACTCCACTAAAGAGTCGCCAGAAGTCTTATTTTTCACACTGCTGCCTGAGAGAACTGACTAACTTGTGTTGTAACAATATTTGCATAGTTTCTCCTCGCCTCACAGCATCATTTACATGCAGTCCTATTGGGAATAGCTTCAAGGCAGGTGGTATGACTGCTTTAAAAAAAAAGCAATACTGTCTGTTTTTTATTGCTTGAAGTGGTTGGGATAGAGCAGGGTAAAAAAACAACAAAAATGGCCTGGGAGGGGTCCTTCAGTACCAGGGGTGAAAATCACTTGCTTAGGTTGTGAGCAATGAAATTATACAAGGACTGCTGTTGAAATAAGGAGATTGTCTCCAGTCATTATCTCGTGACCTCTGAATGGTGATTTGTACACGTCGCTTTGTGAAAATATACATGAGGTGTCCAAACATTATTTCTTGCAAATTTTAAAGAAGTATTAAAATATGTAATTCTGTAACGTTCATATTTCTATATGATTGTACATATGCAGGGAATGATTTCAGTTTTCTGACTTATTAAAGCCAAACTCATTCCACAGGACATTTGCAGCTTGGAATTAGCTTTCTATGATTAACTGCTGAGCGTTAGAGCGAAAGTTTATTTTATTTTTTTCATCCTTATCCAGAATCAATCAATCAACATTTATTTCTGTAGCACTTTACAGCAACCTAAGTTGTACCAAAGTGCTTTACAGTTCTCAAAATGCCAATAAAGTGGCATTAAAAATAGAAATAAAAATATAATTATAAATAAATAAATGAAAAATTAAATAATGGTCATAAGAATAATAATAAACAAAATAAAAAGATAAAATGATAAAAAGATTACATAAAACTATAACGTATTAAAAGCTATTCTAAACAAGTGAGTCTTCAGTTTTGCCTTAAACAGAGGGAAGTCCGTAATGCTACGTAACTCGGGTGGAATGGCGTTCCAGAGTTTAGGACCAGCCACTGAGAAAGAGCGATCACCCCATTGTTTGGATCTTGACCGAGGGACCACTAACACGTTTTGGTTAGCAGAACGCAAGACTCTACTTTGTTGATAAAAACTTACTGTCACACATAGGTAGGAAGGTGCCAGACCATTAATCACATTGTTTTGTTTTGTAAAAAACAAACGCCAAAAGTTTAAACTGAATCCAGACCTGACTCTTCTGGAGTTTTATTATAACTGTGTGTTTGTGTGTGTGTGTGTGTGTGGTGCAGGCCTGTCTCCGGACCTGCAGTCAATGGAGCAGATCCGGCGTGTGATGAGACCCACAGATGTGCCGGATCAGGGGCTGCTGTGCGACCTGCTGTGGGCCGACCCTGATAAAGACGTGACCGGCTGGGGCGAAAACGATCGCGGCGTCTCCTTCACCTTTGGCTCTGATGTCGTTGCCAAGTTTCTGCACAAACATGACATGGACCTCATCTGCAGAGCACACCAGGTCTGACTCTCAAACACCGGAGATATACGTGTGTATATAAATAAAGATGGATATGTACATTTAGATGTTTTAGTTAGATATTGATTAGGGTTGCACAATACTTGCTAAAATGTGAATCATGATTCTCTCATGTACAAAAAAACAAAAGTAAAACGCAGGGTATTCAACTCTTGTGAACAAAAGAATTTTGAGCTTTTCCCTTTTTTAGATCGCTTAAAGTGATTAGAACCTTAAAATGAGAAATAGAAATGAACTAATAAATAGTATTTTTGGACACTAAGTCGACTACAGCACTTCATCACCACATGTCAGTTTATATCATCATTAGGTAGTTTATAATGAAATGCCTGGTTTACAGTGTAAAATCTATGTATTTTATTTATTCCCCCCCCCCTTCCTCTGTGTGTGTGTGACCTTTTACCTCCCTAACTGATAAAAATAATATAAATGAGCACCTGCAATGTTAAGGTATATATTTGCTGCTGAACACAAACCTAACAGTTTGCCGCATGCGCATTGAGGTGACGTGGAGAGCATCTAAAGGAGCCAATCGGTAACGGGTAATCAAAATGTACCCACCTTCAGTTTCTGATTTGACTGACTGACTGACTGGAATTGGAATTGAGCAAGCCATGGTCGTGCACAAGAATGAGTGTGTGTATAAATCGAGATCGTGTTTTGTTCATTAATCGTGCAGTCCTAATGTTGGTGATGTATATCGTTTAAAGTGCTTTATGTGACCGATCTGTGTCTCAGGTGGTGGAGGATGGATACGAGTTCTTTGCAAAGCGCCAGCTGGTGACGCTCTTCTCCGCCCCGAACTACTGCGGCGAGTTTGACAACGCTGGCGCCATGATGAGCGTAGACGAGACGCTCATGTGCTCCTTCCAGGTAATCAGTGTTTATTGGAGTATCAATGAGGCAGGAATTTTCGTTTCCTAATTCTGAGTGAACGTTGCCTAGAAGTTCGGAGTAGTCATCGTTCCCGTTCTGTGATGATGGTATAACACAGTGTGATTATAGAGCTCTGCGCTGTCCCCTAGTGGACACAGTACAGCAGAGATGATACCGTTTCTTTGGATGACGGGAAATGGCTTAAAATATTTTGAAGAGATCTTTTTACATTTTGTACAGTTTGGCTTATGCAAGTATTTACATACAACTTGAAGTTTGTTCAGTGATTTGCTCGTGATTCTAAAGAGTTGCCTTGTGCTCGTTTCGTCATTCATGTTCATCAGTCTATTAAATCTAACAAGAAGACTGAAAATGTTATTTAAAGAAAAAGTTAACATCCAACTTTTTTTCTTTCTTTTTTTTTGCTTCAGATCTTGAAGCCTGCCGACAAGAAGCTGTTGGCGTACAGTGGCGCCGGAGCGTTCGGATCCGGCCGACCCGTCACGCCCCCGAGAAACGCCGCAAAGGGAGGCAAAGCGAAGAAATAACACACACCCTCACACAACACACTCTCTCTCTCTCTCTTGCACACACACACAGTCTCTTCCTCTTCTTCTTCCTTCAGTCTACCTCTCCTTTTATTCCTCATCCTTCACATTTCTCTCTCTATTTGCTGTAAAATGTTTTTTTTTTTTTTTTTTTAATCTGATGAATTATGAGTGTGATGGTATACTGTTTTAGACTGTGTGTATGTTTGGGAAATTTCAATATCCCTTTATCTTTATCCTCATTCACTTTACTTCATCATAAATGTATAGAAATAAAGACACAAGTCCCTTTGAGGGATTTTTTAAAACTTTTTTTTTTTTTTTAAATTGGACCTAAGCAATTGTTCCCCTCTTGAGTCTCAGGGTCCGACACACCTTTATCTCCTGAAGCAATCGCTATAATTGTGTGCGCACATGTGTGTGTATGTGTGTTTTATCACTGCCACTCTTAAATGTGAAGTGTGTATGTTTCCTATTTTATCAGCATACAGGGAGCTGGAGTTTAGGACCGAATGCGTTTGAGTGTCTGTGGCTTCTTTTTATTCTTCAGCTTAGAGCTCTTTTAAACAGGCTGGGCCGAATCTGACCCATTTGTACAAAAATATCTCTCGCTTTCTCTCCTCACGTTTACTTCCTTGACTGATGTGAGCGATCAGCTTTACTGTCTTTTTCAGTAGGGATCATCAGACGGTAAAATCGGTAATCATCGTACATGATGCATTAGATTTGTACAGTGCATTACTTGAATAAGAAAACCTCTTCCTTGTTTTGTAGTAATTCATGATCTTGGACAATAAAGTGACAATTCTCTTAAAAGAATGTGTTCATGAATTTCTTTTATTTATTAATTTATTATTATTTCACAGGACATGTAAAATGATTGTTTGAGATTGGGTTGTCTGTTGAGATTTAAGCGGTAGTATATGTATCGCCACAGATGAATAATAAAAATAAAACAACTATATATATTCATACAAATAATTGGTAGGTAAAGAATCTGTAGTTCCTCTATAATCCTACAGGTGGAGCACTTTTCACTTGCAACTCTTCACATGTTGGCAGACAGCACAGTACCCTGTGTGGTAGGAACAACTGACTTTGCAAAGTTTTTGAGTTGCAATAAAACCTGAATAATAAAGAATTATATTGAAAAAAAGTTAAAAAGAAAATCGTGATGCTAAAGGAATCGCAATACAAGTGGAATTGGCACTCGGGTATCGTGATTATTGTAACGGGTGATTCCAATCCTTAATGATTGTGTACAATTGGTTCTGTCCCAAAAAACAGTGTTGTGTGTGTGTGCAGAGTTTGTGCTTCAGTAACAGGATCATTTTGAATGTAAAGAGTTTACATCCATTACAAATTTCCTATCCTTTTAATACAATTTATATGTACATTTAATATTATTTTAAAAGCACAATGTTCAAAGTAAGAATTCTTAAACAGCTGTTTTTATACAATCTTCTGACGTGGGTAACCTTTATCTTGGTTATTAATTTTTTAAAACTTACATTATTATTTTTATTAATTGTTTTTTTAAGCACTTGATGAACATGCTTTTCAGCTCACCACCATTGTAAAAAGTAATTATGAAAGTTTCTGCTACTTAAAAACAATTCTGTGGCCAATGTTATACAGTAGAGACCAGTTTCTCCACATTTTAACGTTTGATCTGAACATGACCCGAGGCCAGTGATCTGTATCTTCATGATATTTGGTACTGCACAGCTGCCACAATTGGCTGATTACATAATGTCTTCCTAATAAAGTGGAAAGTGTGTGTGTGTGTGTGTCAGACAGATTTTGAAGGTGACTTTCAGTTAAATACATATCTATGACGTAATGAAGTAATTGTTGCTATAACTTTTCTTTCTGTTTCTTTTTTAATGCCATGCCAGGCTATATTCATGTCGAGAGTCAGTTTTTGTTATTCAATATTAAGATTAGGTCAGAATTTTTTTTTTTAAATTCTAAGAACTTCAAAACTAAATTTGGATTTACTTGGTTTAAAAACCTTTTTGAAAGTGTCAACAAAATAAAACAAGTTTCTCAGAGGGGTAAAAGTATTACAGTCAAATAAAAAAAATGTTTGATGGACAGAAGGGTTTTACACGATGGAACACTGTCGTGAATTTTCTCCGGATAGTAAAAATTTGTGTGCAGCTTTTGAGTGTCCAATTCTGCATCTTGTGTAAATGACTTGATCCCAATGATTTCAATCATCATTTAATTTCCTGTGTAAACATGGTGCTAAAGTTAAAGAGTTAGAGATAGCGTGCATGCTTCTTCATTTATTTATCTTCAGTAAGCACAGTGTCTTACACGCCGTGGTGGATCCGGAGCCTGTCCCAAAAACACCAGAAATGGTTCAGTAATACACACGGAATGGGATGCCAGTCCATCTTGGGGCACCATGTGTTCACACACACACACACACATACACGCACAGTAGCACTTTAGAGTCCCCAATTTTGGGAGGTGAGAGGAAACCCATGAACACGAGGGCAACTTGTGAAACTCTGTAACCTGAGCTCAAGATTAAGCTGGGGTTCCTGCAGTTGCGAAATGACAGACACCCACCCCTGGCTGTCCGTCACAAAGCGAGGTGTCCAGTTCCTTAATCACTGTATATCACTCAGTTGATGTTATAATTGAAATTTGGAGGCAGAATCATAGTCACACAATGATTCTCTATCACGCCGTGTCATATCACTCACTCTCACTCATCATCTTTACCACTTAATCCTGTAATCAGGGTCTCAGGAGGCCCGAAGCCTGTTCCAGGAGACATAGGGCACAAGGCAAGGGACATCCTGGACAGGGTGCCAATCCATCACGGGGCACAGACACACACTCTCATTCACACACTACAGGCGATTTGGGAACGCCCATTAGCTTAATCCGCATGTCTTTGGAGTGTGGGAGGAAACCGGAAGTACCCGGAGGAAACGCACCAAGCACGGGGAGAAGATGCAAACTCCATGCACACAGAGACGGGAATCGAACCCGGACCCTGGAGGTGCAAGATGACAGTGCTAACCACTATGCCACTAAGCCACTGTGCCGCTGTACCATGTCATATCATTTTGAGAGGAATTCATAACGATGAACAGTGGGCTTGGGTTTTAAGACAGCTATGAATTGTCCTAAGTCCTCTTGGTAGGGAGGGGGTGCTAAAACTTAATTTTAGCTGGTTTTGTGGTAAGACCTGCTGGCCTATTTAAAATTGATTTACATAAGCATACGTAAGCTTCTTCCTCTGTATTCTCTTTAACAATGGAAAGATCGCCTCGCAATTCTGACAGTGGTGTGGACTTGGTGTTCGAGTCAAAGCGGGATTTTTAATAACAGAACACAGTATTGAGTGTAAAAGCTCCCTTTATTTCTCTATTTAATCCCCTGATATACTCATGTACTTTATGCCAGTGTTTCACTAGCGCTCAGAGCCATGGACTGTCCCAGGAACTCCTTTAATGGCCCAAACATGTGGAATGGATGTGGCAACAACTAATGTGCAAGCTACATGTTCACCACTGAACTGCTGTTATATTATGCTAATGCTACGGTGGCATGTTACCTCATGTTACCTCATCTCCACGAAATATTGAAATGTGGCATGTTGTCAAATTTGTGGGACATTTGCACGAGCACTTTAGGATCTCTCTTTTCTATAGAATGTGGATAGGTTTCTGTTCTCTCTCGTGTCTCAGCTAGTCAGCTAATTAGGTTTTTCTTAGCTAGTTAGTTTTGTTAATGTGTGTTGTGTGTACTGTAGCACGTTGTTTCGTTTCACTGAACTGTATACGGTGGAAATGATAATAAAAGACTTGACTTGACTACAATGCCACCGAATATCGAGTAGGTCCCCCTGTTGTCACCGAAACATCCCTGACCCCTCGAGGCTTGGACTCCGCTAGACCTCTGAAAGTGTGTTGTGAATTCCGGCACCAAGACGTTAGCAGCAGATACTTATAATCTAGTAAACTGGGAGGTCGGGACTCCACGGGTCAGACACGTTTGTCAGGTGCATTCTGCAGACGCTCCACTGAATTGAGATCTGGGGAAATTAAAGACAGCACTCCGGTCCCTTGAACAATTCGTGAACATTCTTTGCAGTGTGGCAGGGCACGTTATTCTGCTGAAAGAGGCCACTACTAAATGATTTTTTCACATGTCACAGTTAGGACGTGGGAACAGCCAGGACACAGCTCTTGCACCTGGAGCAGACCGCTTGTTCAAGAGCTCAACTGTGGCAGCTTGATGGTGCTGGCGCTTGAACTCCTGACTTTCCGAGCCACCACTGCCTCCCATTATTCATTAGCGAATACTGTTGCCATGAAGCTCAGGTTTTCTCCAATCGAGCATCATTTTTTTGCCTTCAAAAGAGGCCTTATAAAGATTTCCGAGAGGATCATTGATGAGTTTACCATATTTTTTGTTTGGCTTTACAACTGCAAAACTGCCTGTGCTTATGGCTGATTTCATCTGATTTCGGAGTCTAAGCAGACTTGGACCTGGTTAGTACTTCCATGGGAAACCACTTGGGAATGCCGGTTGCTGTGAGGCAGTGGCTATGAGGCAGTGGTCACTCGAACAGTTAAGGCTGTGGGTTACTTAACTGAAGGTTGGGGGTTCCGCTGTTAACCCTATCTGCTCCAGGAGCACTGTAATCCTGGATGATTCTGAACTCTGACCCCAGATTCCTAACTTTGATATGTGGGAAAAAATATTTTATTATGCTGTAAGGTACAGCCAACAAATAATCACATCTTCTCTTATGAAGGAGTCTATTCTGTCTGCAGCATTGCTTAGGTAGATGGTACATGCCAACATTCACACGGATGCCAGGGTTTCAGGAAGTTTGCCGAAGCTCCCCATGTCCATCAATGCGCCTTGGGTGCCCCAGATCACAGCCCAAAAGACCTACCATTTTGGAAGTGACGCTGTTGTCCAGGCTTCACAATTTGACTCTATTCATTCATTCTGCATCCTGTTTAGGGTCACAGGGCACTTGGAGCATATCCTTTGAGGGAGGTTGCCATTCCATGACATTTCTGAACACCAATTAGCCTAACCTGCATGTCTTTGGACTGTGGGAGAAAACGGGAGTACCCGGCGGAAACCCACCAAGAACATGCAAACCCCACACACACAGACTCGAGGTGCGAATCAAACCCAAAACCCGGGAGGTGCAAGGCAACGGTGCTGACCACTAAGCCACAGTGCCACCGTGCCACCACAGTATTTGTTGTTAGACTTTTGGCCGCTCCCCTCGAGGGATCGCAAAGGACCATCAGATCCACAAGCAGAGGATGCCGTTGCAGATGCAACCCTCCTATTTCATCCGGGCTTGGGACAGGCTCTGCATCCCGTGGCTGGGGTTTGAGGATTGGGTGGGACTCTAACCGGGCCTTCCGCATGGCAGGCGAGAAACCTACCACTGAGCCATCCATAAAAAAAAAGAAAATTATGTGAATAAATAACAGCAATAGACAGAATAAGCCAAAGAACTAGGCGACAATGCTAACCACTAAGCCTAACCACTGTGCTGCCTGAATCTATTCAAAGTCAATCAAATCTTTACACTTGTCCACGTCCACTTGGCAGTGGACATGGGGGCAGGGGTAGCTCATTGGTTAAGGCATTGGACTACGGTTCAGAGGATCCTAGGTTCAAACCTCACAACCACCAAGTTGCCACTGTTGGGCCCTTGAGCAAGGCCCTTAACCCTCAATTGCTCAGATGTAATGAGACAAAAATGTAAGTCGCTCTGGATAAGGGCGTCTGCCAAATGCCTAGATGTAGACTTGGATATTTTGTCTCTCTCTATTTACTGTCATTGTCAAGTTGTGTGACATTGACTTACAGTAGATCTTTTCATTTAAGAGCCTAGCTGAATTCTTACTGAAATGCTGCCAGTGCAAACTTCTAGACTGGTAAAACCAGAGAACAGCACGAGCGCAAGGAAACCCTTGCCTCTGCAGACACAGACACTGGACTACAAGCTCTGGATTATGATGTGGCATATTTTCAACTTCAGCGGCATACTGAGTGGGAGGGACTTTTAGTGTCCGGCGAGGAACTTTAACTGTATGAACAGTAGTTTGAATGCGTTCGTCATGTGTCTCAGGGGGACTCTGTTTTAGTCTTTGCCCTCTTAGGGTCACTAGCTGTCTGTATTTATAACTAACAAATCTTTAGATCATTGTGGACAGCGGCACACGTGACTTGTACGACACTGTCACGTCTTGCTCAAACGTCTTCTCCTACTGAACATCTAAGAAGGCTTTGAGTGAGAGGGACGGTGTGAAGGTGGGAATCATGTTCATGTCCATAAAGGTTTTTACTAAAAATGGTGTTTGATATTTCATTATAAAACAAAACAAAACAAAACAAAACAAAACAAGCCACTGCTGAGCATTTTTCTAACTGAACAACATTTTGGGTCATGTCTGCTGTCATCAGCATGTGTGAATCCATAGTGTGTGTGCCATTGCCTGGGTTGTCTTAGGTTATTTTTAACTTGAACACAAGTGTCGCAAAAGCAGCTGCTGCCTGCGTTCTCCCTGATCCTTATTCCAGAATTACTACAGCGCCATCAGTTATACAATACTCCATAAGAAACAGAAATAACAGGCTTGTGACGCAACTCCGTGCACGCCCACATTTATATATATAAACATGATCTCGGAGGAATTCAGTGCCGCTGTTAAATACAGAGACGAATGGATGAAACGTAGTTTGAATTTTTTTTAATCACAATTACATCAAGTATACAAGTAACCCTACTCGTACAGGAATCGGTCTTGATTCATTTAATCTAGTTTAGAGAAGTGATCTGAGAAATCTGGATCTCTGACAAACTCCTTTTTAATAAAGGAAACAATATTAATGGAATCTCATATTTATGAATTAATTGCTTTATCCCTTGACGGATCTCCGTAGTCTATCCAGAGGCACCCTGGGTCCAAGGCAGATAGATATACAGTACAATACATGTATTCCAAGAGATATTTCAGAATATTATACACGTGTTCAAACACTTGTTCACTCCTAACATTTTCTTTTTCTTGGGGCGGGCGAAAGGGAATCGGAGAAGCCGAGGAAAGCCACATGTACAAAAAGGAAACTTGTGAAACTGTACGTACGGTAACTGGAGCTCAGGACTGATCTTCAGGACTCAGGTGCTATGTGGTGCGATGATTACTTTCTGTGCCACTGAGCAGGATAAAAAAAGAAAAAAAGTTTTAAAATAAATTCTAATCAGCGAGAATAATTTTGCAATACGGACCTTGATAATGAATGTTGCATTAAATGATTGGCACGTAATTACGGCCAAACCTGAATGGAAATGCTTCTCCAAACCAAATCTTTGAGTCTGAATCATGCAATCTTTAATATGTGTTCATGCACAGTTGGCAAATGGAGTCATTGGGATTCCCATTGGCAGGTCGAATTAATTTCAGGACTGAAATTGAGCTGGAAAACCCCCCTAGACAATTATCCTCTATCAACCTTGAGAGGACGAAGGTTGTACATGCTTCCTCTAATGCAATTAAAGTCTATTAAATTACATTTGGAGGGATCAGTGGGAGCTGCAATGGTTGTTAAATAAATAAATAATAAGTTAGTCAGTAGTGCGCATGTTGACTGAACTGGAATTTTTATTTATAATTTGTTTTTTGAGTATTCTAAAAGTGAAAAGTGAGATCGATATGAATGCAGGAGGAATTAAATGTATCACTGATCGTGTTTGATCGTTTGCTCTAATTTAATCTCGCAAATGAGACACCATCGGACGGATCTGCTAGATCAAAAACGTAAGAACGAATTATTACACTTTGTCCATCGTTCAAACTCCAAACGTGCATATTTTCCTATTAATAAGCTCCACACACACACACACACACACACACACTGAGTGAACATGGGCATATCACTTTGCTATGTGCTGCACATGGAAATGCACATGTGTGTGTACATGTAAGCGCTATCCATAGTGGCGTTGAAATGTGTATTAGCTTCTTTAGGGTTCACCCCCGAGGCCGAGTATATCACTCTCAGTCTTTCGCCCTGTCCCCCTCCTCGTAGGAAAAAAAAATAGAAATAAAACATGATCCTCCTCTTCCTTATGTAGGCTCCCATATTGAGTGACTGTCCTGCATGCTTATGTCTGTTCGTCTCCTCCTTCTAGGTCTGCGTTTTATTCCTAACCAACTGGCCACACCTGCAACACTTTCACTATTAGCTGGACTTTTTCCCCCTGTTTCATGCTGTAACATGATGAAATTGCAGAATGACATGGACACTATCCAAATACTAAAAATTAAACCTTTATATTATAGTAATGTCATGTAATATTTTATCTCGAAGGGTGGCGCGTGAGGACTTTGAAATATTTCGCCCCTGCACTCCATGCCATTTGTAACCAGTGAAACCTCTAACAACTTTCTACCACCTAGCACTTTCCCTCTTTCCCCTTTGACCTCCTGAGGGGCCAGTTGAGCCATCACTCATGTCCCCCCCGCATTACCCGTCTTCTGTCTCACTCTCTCACCTTCTCCTCTCTCCTTATTCCACTGACCATGCATGTTCCAAAAACAGCTCTCCTTTTCATTTCGGCACAACCCCTCAGCCCCCTCTAAGCCATCGGGGTCCCTGTCCAAGTCTGAATCCGTTGTCTTGACCACGCCCCAGAAAAGCCACATACGAAGAGCTGGAATTCGGGGGCATGACCGAGAGCTTGCTTGACCAATGGGATGAATCAAGGTGGTATAAAATGCTACACAGGTTTGCATTCGTTCGCTCTTTCTGTCAGTCCAGCACTCCTGTAAGGAGGGGGGTCAAAGTAACAGGGACAGACTTCTTGGTCCAAAAGAGCATCACGAGCAAAAGAAGCACAAACGGATTGATAAACACTTTCAGTCACACCTCATTTGCTCCTGAAGATCCTTCAGCCCTAGCAGGATGGAGGACGCCCACACCAAGAACCCCGCGGAAGTCGTAGCCTTCTTCGGGGTCAGCGAGACCGGGCTTACACCTGACCAGGTCAAGAGGAACTTGGCCAAGTATGGCCACAATGGTGAGAAAGACAGAATGGAGAAATGGGATGGAGTATAAGGAGATCATGAATAGTTTTGGAATAGGATGTGAGTAGAAACTAACGCGATCTTGAGTGGGTTGACATAATGAGGCATTGTGAAACCATTCAGACGCTTTGGTACGATTATGCAACAATAAGAAGTAAGGTCTAAATTCTTGGGTGAAGCTTGAAGTGACACCAACAGGTTGTGCACCAGAAGTTGAGAAGCAGTGCTTTAAAATAGCTCGTAAGGAAGGCAAAAGGAGACAGGTGATGGCGCAAGGGCCTTGCTTTGGTGATTCGAGAAGGCTGATTTCATGAGCGGTATTTCTGCTGAAGGGAGGAGGGAGCTTCTTATAGGGCGGGCAGTCTGCGTTTGCAGAAACGCAGCTGGCATTGCAAAGTCATGATGTACGCACCAGTGAAAGGAGACTGGCTTTATGAAAGCTCTTTCGATGGTGGCCATGATCAAATGAGCTTGTAATGGAGTGGGTTGTTGGAAGATGCTTGATTTGTTGAAGTTCTTGAAATGTTTTCAATTCAAGTCTTGGGATAAATGTGTGCCTTTCAAAAAATACACCCAGTCTATCTATCAATGAAACAAACAAAGGTGAAGGATGTATCAAACGTTTGCACTACCTGTAAGAAGTAATTCTAGACATAATGCCTTAAACAAAACTGTATTTGTTCTTCTCAGGCTGAAATTCTGGTAGCTGTCCTTCGATATGACAAACAGTTATACAGATAGCAGAATATCACGCATATTAATCTACTTGTTCTCTTTCTCTCTTTCTCAACCTCGTCTTAACCTGATCTACAGAACTGCCAGCTGAGGAGGGTAGGTGTTCATATTTCATACACATTGTGTTCCATACTAAAGATATCTCAAATTCTTCACATCTCAATTAGCCATGTGGTTTGATCTGTTATTAAATAATAGCTAAACAACTCCAAGTTCTCAGTCTAGACGTGCATTGGTTCTGTAATCAAATCGGAACAGAGCTAATACACACTGTTTATTGAATTTGACTCTGATGTCCATCCATCCATCCAACCTGTTTCAGGAAAGTCCATCTGGGAGCTGGTCATTGAGCAGTTTGAGGATCTGCTTGTGCGAATCTTGCTGCTTGCTGCCTGCATCTCTTTTGTAAGTATCCCCAAAACGAATGTACGGACACAATGTCCAAAAATCAGGACTTGCTTATCAGTCCGTCTACAATGAAGGAGCTCAGGAGATCCTGGAGGTCTTAGTGATGTGAGGTCTGGCCACTTGCGTTAAAAGCCTTTTCAAGCCAAGGTTTAACAAATAATAATTACAGACGTGCAGTTATCTGTACATTTCCGACATTTCCGGTCGTAGGCCACATGGTGAGACCGTACTCTCTGACCATAGGATAGGGTGTTGCAACACAACAAGTAGCTTTATTGATCAAATACAATGATGAGATCTTTTGTGCATTTGGTTGCTTGAGTGATTTTATAAAGGCACTTGTTTAATCGACTGTCAGGGTCACAATTAAGAAGCGACTTAAAGCATTTAACAATTCATCCACATCATTTTTTCCTACACTTAATGCATAGCACACCCTGATACCATCTATGGTGAGATATTCATGCTTCTCTTGCCAATTTGACACGCGGTCCGAGGAGTTATGTTTGTCTGCCGGCCAAGTCGGCTTGGTTGCACAGCGAACATAAGCAAGCTTGAATGACAGCTGTGCGCCCGCAACAGAAGAAGCCCATCCAAGATGGCGCAGGTTCTTTGCTGTGCACCTGAAATAGTTTCCTTAAGAGATTACTGATGCCAGTTGCTTGTTATGTCATCTACTAGAACATTCATTCCTTCTTTCAAGACCGCCTCTTTTTTAACAAGGCTGCTCCTTTGAAGCAGGGAATGGTGTTAAGGTAAGGTTAGAGGGGGTGTAAAGAAGCAAGGCTTGGACATTAAGGGGTATCGATTGCTTCTGCCCTCCTCCTCATGCCTTGGACAGCTGTCGCAATGGCCTTAGAAGGAGAATATTGAAGAGCAAAGGAGACAGGCAAGAGGTGTTTATTTTAAGAAAAGCCTCAAGCTGGGCAGAGAAACTTAATCTCTCGGCAAAGGTCAGGACCAAGGGAAGACGGGATACAGAGTGCTGAAAATGAGGTACACAGAAGGGAGGGCCAGTGTTAAGCATAGACTCTGAGACATAATATCTGACAATGTTATGCAACAGGATACTATGAAATATAGTTTTCTGTGTTTCACAAGAGCAGCGGCGATCACTAGGACCGATCAGAATTCCAGTTTCTGCCATGGATCTAGAGAGCATGGTTACAAGATAAACCTAAATAGCCTACTATTTAGGGGATCAAATTTTATGGTACAATTAAAACTTTTTGGGTAATAAAGTACTTGTTGTGATAACAGTGATTCCGTAAGTGTATAAATATGAAGATTTGAAGATCCAAATGTTCCTTTTTTCCCCTCTGACTCCTAAGCAGCGAGGTTCGATGATGCCTTCATTGATCTGACATTCATTTAAAGCAATAAAGTCACCTTCATGGATACCATCTTTGCGGTCTTTGAAATAAGCCCACGTGTTGTTCTTGAATCCTAACCCATATCCTCTTCCTCTGTAGGTTCTGGCTTGGTTTGAAGAAGGTGAGGAGACTGTCACAGCCTTTGTCGAGCCATTTGTCATTCTGCTTATCCTCATCGCCAATGCCGTGGTCGGTGTGTGGCAGGTCAGAACCATGAGAACAATCTAGCAGAAACGATATCATGCGTTTCAAATCACCAACTGTGTATAATTTGACGTGCACGCGGCGTGCGCATGGGACTAGAACAAATTTTTATATGTGACAGGAGCGTAATGCTGAAAGCGCCATCGAGGCTCTGAAGGAGTACGAGCCTGAGATGGGCAAAGTCTACCGATCTGACAGAAAGAGCGTGCAGAGGATCAAGGCCAGGGAGATCGTCCCCGGTGACATTGTAGAGGTTTCCGGTGAGGCACCTTTTTACATTTCACTTCACTTCACTTCACTTCACCCCCTTTCTGACTGGTATACTAGCACACGTCTTGTACACTAGAGGAGACCTTCAGGGCCTGTATAAGAAGCTAGCATCTTAACAGAGGTTCCTAGTGGAGCATGTGCCAATGACATGCTCAGGTTATTTAAGGTAGGGTGAGAAGGGTAGGGAGCATGAGAACTGTGGAGGCACGAGGGATGGCTTTACAAACATGCTGAGAGAAGGAAAACAAAATCCTGGGTATAAATACGTCCCTGACAACTGCTAGTTGCATTGCTCGCCTCTTTGCTTAGGCCTTCCTGCTTCTTGTCTATTCAAACTACTCTATATGAATTCTGATTAAATTACAAAAAAGGATGTCACTGTTCTTATTACAACAGCTTGCAGTATACAATATTCCAAACTATTATTATGCATTATTATATATAATAACAGCTCACAAATATTCAAATGCCCCTAGTTAAGTAAACGTGTGTAAGTAAAGTCTGACTTTGAGAACTTGTGTCTTTACTCCAGTTGGTGACAAAGTCCCTGCTGACATCAGGATCACCGCTATCCGTTCCACCACCCTGCGTGTTGACCAGTCCATCCTTACTGGTAAGTATAAATGTTAAGATTCTTCCACTTCGATTAGAACCTTTTGTGATGATGATATTATTTGTAATATTATTTGTATATTTGATCATGTAATCCTACGTCATTCTTAGGTGAGTCTGTTAGTGTGATTAAGCATACCGAGGCCGTGCCTGACCCCAGAGCCGTCAACCAGGACAAGAAGAACATGCTTTTCTCTGTGAGTTGGCAATAATTCACCTGATAATCCATCGATTCTCTCTCATTCCTTTGTCTCTTCCCATCCATGGTCCTGGAGAACCCTTGGCCTGTGAAAAATGGCCATACAGTAGGTTCTGCAGGACCATGCTTGGGAACCTATCCCTCATTTTCTTTCCATCCCATTAACCAATCTATCTGCTCAGCCAAACAGAACATGTGTATCTTTCACTCATTTAATCTTTGATCCTCCTTGTCAGAGGAAACTGTTTATCCATCCATCCATCCATCCATCCATCCATCCATCCATCCATCCATCCATCCATCCATTCCCAGGTACTGTGTGTGCTACTCATTCATTCCATTCCCATTGTCTCCTCCCATCCAGGGCACCAACATTGCCGCTGGCAAGGCTATCGGCGTTTGCATCGCCACTGGCGTCTCCACCGAGATTGGCAAGATCCGTGACCAGATGGCTGCCACTGAGCAGGAGAAGACCCCTCTGCAGCAGAAGCTGGATGAGTTCGGCGAGCAGCTCTCCAAAGTCATCTCTCTGATTTGCGTCGCCGTCTGGATGATCAACATCGGCCACTTCAACGATCCCGTCCATGGTGGCTCTTGGATCCGTGGCGCTGTTTATTACTTCAAGATCGCTGTCGCCCTGGCTGTCGCCGCCATCCCTGAGGGTGAGGATAGGATTATTATGACTGCAGATCAATCCTGGCGAGTCTGTTGAGTCTGGTTCACAAAGGCTAACAAGGCTTCTCCCTGTTGCCATCTCAGGGAGTTTTTCCTCGATCATTTTGATTTATACATATTTCAATCATTTTCTTTTTGATTCTATAAAGATGCTTCGCAACAATGACCATTGTCAAAAGAGCTATATAAGTAAAATATTATTTAATAAAATTTAATAGAATTTAATCAAACTAGAGAGAACTAAATTCATCAAATGGGAGAAAGAAGGCAATACGATTGACAGCAGCTTCAGAAGTCATACTTGTCTAGGGCAGTCACGTTTACAAAAAAAAAAAAAAAAGTACCAAAACCAGGGAAACTTCTTGATAGTAAGTAGTTAAATCAAGAACTAGTGCATCATTACATAAACCTTATCTGTTGGTTAATATTATTAATGATGCTGGAGTAAATTTGTTGATATGTTGTGGGGTGATGTTGTTGTCATTTTTTAGCTGGTATGAAGCTAACCCTGTGAAACAGATATAGTTTTGCTAATTAATGTAGAGGCTAATCTGCTCTGAGGGGAAACGTGTTAGCAAGCATCATGTTTGCTTGAAACCATCATATAAAAAATCTTGCTAGTATACGAACTGAGCTATAATAATAATAATAATCCTGAACTAACTGAATAATCTACAGCTTGGTGCTTTAAAGCTAGCAACATTAGCTAATTTACTGATGAAGGTGGCTGTTGTTATTAAAACTAGCGGGGCAATGACCTTGTGCACTAGCATGCTAACAGTTCTCGCTAGCTGCCATATCACTCAGTATAGGCCACAGATTCGGTCAGTTTTCATGTCAGAGTATGATTTTTTGATTTCATTTCTCCAGGTCTGCCTGCTGTCATCACTACCTGTCTGGCTCTCGGTACCCGTCGTATGGCCAAGAAGAACGCCATTGTCCGTTCCCTGCCCTCTGTCGAGACTCTGGGCTGCACATCTGTCATCTGCTCAGACAAAACCGGCACCCTCACCACCAACCAGATGTGTGTCACAAAGGTGTGTATTTTGTTATGTTAAACATTACAACGCTTACTTGGCTCTTATCTGGCTAGAGATTTGTACCGTGTTCCAGCCTTCTGGTCCAATATATTAACTGCTCTATAAAAGTGTCAGGGGTTGTGTTATTGTAAAAATTGGCACGTATATAAAACCTACTAGTTCTTACTAGGGCCACTCATGTTTCATATGAGCTAACTGGTTAATAATAACACAATCAACACATCAAAACTAAAGAGTACAAAGCAACAATATTCGTTTGAACATGGAAAGAAAGGCTTCAAATTGTACAAGTGGTTAAATCTGTTAAGCATCTCACATGATAATTGTATATAAAATTTTACTCGACAGATGTTCATCATTGACAGAGTAGACGGTGATCATGTGTCCCTGGACTGCTTTGATATCTCCGGTTCCAAATACACTCCTGAGGGCGAGGTGTAAGTAGCACATAAACTACAGATTCATTTTTGCCTGTAACAGTATTTTCCCCAAATGATTTATTCCACAGCGATTTTCCAACATCATAATGACATCATAATCAGTATCCTTTTATAGTTATGGTTAATGTTGGGGGATTCCTGCAAGATAGGTTGACTAGCAGGTATAGCTTTAATCTCTGACTGTTACAAATCACAGAGACGGGAGACTCCGTCCACAAAGGTTAGCTGAACGTCTCCTCATTATAGACTCTCGATGTTTATGAATATAAATTTCGCTTTTTAGGACAAGAGGAGGTGCCAAAGTTGACTGCAGTCAGTATGACGGCCTGGTGGAGCTCTCCACCATCTGCGCCCTGTGCAACGACTCTTCTCTGGATTACAATGAGGTGCGCAGCGACTACATCCTTTCATTTTCATCATTTTATATTCAAAACCTACAGATAGGAAGGAAATGAAGCAGCTCAGGATTCCTCAAGTTCACTCATTATATTATTGTGTGTTTATCACGGAGGTGTTGGTTTGTAGTCCATGATCATTCATGGTTTACGTGTGTGCTCGCTCCACAGTCTAAGAAAATCTATGAGAAGGTTGGTGAGGCCACTGAAACTGCCCTGTGCTGCCTGGTGGAGAAGATGAATGTGTTCAAGTCCAGTGTTAGCAACCTGTCCTGTGTGGAGAGAGCCAATGCTTGCTGCAGCGTGAGTCACACCAGCCTTCACCGCTCAGTGTCCGTGATAAATAGAAATGTTTTCCATTCATCAGTATTCGAGTAACTGGCTCTTAAACTGTTAATTAAAAATGTTTTTAATGTTTTCTGCCCTCATGACTGTTCTTCTTGATTTCCTGCAGGTTATTAAACAGCTGATGAAGAAGAACTTTACCCTGGAGTTCTCCCGTGACAGGAAGTCCATGTCTGTGTACTGCACCCCAACCAGAGGAGACAGCGGCAGCAAAATGTTTGTGAAAGTGAGTTCACGCTTCCATGGTTGCTTTTATTTTTATTATTATTATTATTTTTTTTATCAGTTCTAATAATCCTTTTCCTGTTAAGGGTGCCCCTGAAGGTGTGATCGACAGGTGCGCGTATGTGCGCGTTGGCTCTGCCCGCGTGCCCCTGACTGGCCCCATTAAGGAGAAGATCATGACCATCATTAAGGAATGGGGTACTGGCCGTGACACACTGCGTTGCCTTGCTCTCGCCACTCGTGACACTCCATTGAAAGTCGAGGAAATGAACCTGGACGACTCCACCAAGTTTGCTGACTATGAGGTATTAAGAATTATCATTATTATTCATCATCTACCACACACGCACTATTCACTCTGCAGTCCACATAAACACCGGCACCAGTTCCCAGCATGCATGTGCCAAACCGCAGACCATCTGCACCATATAAACACCATTATACCTCATTTCCTGAATTTCTGCAGATAAAATGTAATTTTTTTCTTGTTTTAACTCCTGCGTTGTCTCTCAGACTGACCTGACCTTCGTCGGCTGCGTCGGTATGCTGGATCCACCTCGTAAAGAAGTCACTGGCTCCATTCAGCTCTGCAGGGATGCTGGCATTCGTGTCATCATGATCACCGGTTCGTATCTCACATGCAGTTTTATTGTTGTCTTTTTCCGTGTCGTTTTCTCAACATTTAACAAAAAAGACCCAAATCAAACCTCTTGCTCTCAGGTGACAACAAGGGAACTGCTGTGGCTATTTGCCGTCGCATTGGCATCTTTGGTGAGGATGAGGATGTGACTGGAAAAGCCTACACCGGCCGTGAGTTTGATGACCTGCCTCGTTCTGAGCAGAGTGAAGCCGTAACCAGGGCCTGCTGCTTCGCCCGTGTCGAGCCTTCCCACAAATCCAAGATTGTTGAGTTCCTGCAGGGCTACGATGAGATCACTGCCATGGTGAGCAATACATTTGGCTAGAGTACAAATCTGCTCTCTGTTTGCACAATTTTCCTCTTTTGCTCGATTTTCCATTTAATTACTTCCTTACCTGAATTGTTTCAATCCTGCAATCCTTCCCCATTAACTCACTTTAATATTCTTTCCCCCCACTTCCATCCAGACTGGTGATGGTGTGAATGATGCCCCCGCCCTGAAAAAGGCGGAAATTGGCATTGCCATGGGCTCTGGCACTGCCGTTGCCAAGTCAGCCTCTGAGATGGTCTTAGCCGACGACAACTTCTCCTCCATTGTGGCTGCTGTTGAGGAGGGCAGAGCTATCTACAACAACATGAAGCAGTTCATCCGCTACCTGATCTCCTCCAATGTTGGAGAGGTCGTCTGGTGAGAGCTATGGAAACTTAAGGTTTAATGTCCCCCATCTTCAAGAGTGTTGCGAACTCTCACTTCTTTTTCTTTTGGCATTTTCTAGTATCTTCCTCACTGCTGCTCTTGGTCTTCCTGAGGCTCTGATTCCAGTGCAGCTGTTGTGGGTCAACCTGGTCACTGATGGTCTGCCCGCCACTGCTTTGGGCTTCAACCCTCCTGATCTGGACATCATGGGCAAAGCTCCTCGTTCTCCAAAGGAGCCCCTTATTTCAGGCTGGCTCTTCTTCAGATACCTGGCCATTGGTGGTAAGATTCAGTGAAGTCCACAGGAATAGGAGAACTATTGTGAATATGTTATAAGAACATATTGACCTCCCTAGTGGAGCGTTACTTTCTTTTTCAGTAGTCCATCCATTTAAGACAATATTCCATTTAGGCTTAGGGTAGACCCATGGATGTTTCATACTTAAATGGCTACAGTCTTAGCGGTCATGCATGATGGCTATGGTTCCTCCATCATCTCAGGATTTCAGAAGACTAGAATTGTTCATACTCATATTTTGATAGGTTCAAACATTTGGCTGTAAGACCAAAGTCTTAAATTCATATTAGAAAGGTACTCTTGATGAAGTCGGTAGCAAATAGACCACAAATATTAATCTTAGCAATACCAAGTGGCTTGGAGGTTACTATTGCTAAGATAAAGACAAGGAATTAACTCTCTTGGATTTAATCTCTTCTTAGGGATAAATGAGCACAATTTCCCATGCTTTATAGGGAGTAGGATTCATAAAATTACCAAGGTCTTCATGAGTAGAATTTGTTTTAGAAGGTTCCCCTCCAAAACACCCTTGTTCTTCTTTCTCTGTTTAGAAAGTGAGGTGGTAACCAGTCCAGTGCATTAAATAGTCTTAATGGGTCAGGGGTCGCTAAGTGGTTAAAGCATTGGGCTACTGAGCGGAAGATCACTGGTTCAAACCACAGCATCACCAAGTTGAGCTACTATTGGGCGCTTGAGCAAGGCCCTTAACCTTTGATTGCTCAGATGTAAATGTAGTCTGTGCCTCAGAAACAACATCTAATTGGTGGTCTATGTTCTTGGCATAATTGTAAACGCTACCTCTTTTTATTTTAAGGATATGTCGGCGCTGCCACTGTTGGTGCTGCCGCCTATTGGTTCCTGTATGATGATGAGGGTCCTAAAGTGACCTACTATCAGCTGGTGAGTCTTTAGATGCACCTTCATGTTGGAACAAAAATCACCACAGTAATGTTTTTAGAGAATTGAATGCCTTTCCTTCGTTGTCCAGTCCCACTTCATGCAATGCCACGAAGAAAATGAGGACTTCACTGGAATTGAATGTGAGGTGTTTGAGGCTGCTCCTCCTATGACCATGGCCCTGTCTGTGCTGGTCACCATTGAGATGTGCAATGCTCTTAACAGGTAAAAACTGTCTTTCTCTGTGAAATCTATCACTGCTCATTAAAAGGTTTTAAGCTGAAATAGCGGAATTGCAAGACCATGAACAAGGTACTGCTGCCTGTTAGGAGATCATAGACTCCTAAGACTGTTAGGAGATCATAGACTGCTAGATTTCCACTTTTTTAGCTCTTCCTGATCTCCAGAGTTAGCACCTTCACCAGTAATTGCTTTGCAGTGGCTCATTGATGTAGACTCAAGTGCTTCAGTAGTTGTCTGTTCGGGGTAAAATATCAATTTCCTTATAGACTGACCCTCGGGGACTCCAGGTCATAGAGCCATGGGGATTTCAAGGAATGTCAGTCTCAGTGATTCAGTGGTTTTATATTTGATCTGACTAGGTTTTTTTTTATCCACATGTAAACAGCTTGTCTGAGAACCAGTCACTTGTCCGCATGCCCCCATGGAGCAACGGCTGGCTGTTGTCCGCCATGACCCTCTCCATGTCCCTGCACTTCATGATCATCTACGTGGACCCTCTGCCTGTAAGTCTGCCTCCAACAGGGCTGCATCTCCAGCACTGCTAGCTTTCGCTTTACCAACCCTTTATCCAACCTGTAAACAGTCACTCTCAATGATGAGGATTTGATGGACATTTTTCTCATTTCAACGTTCTTTAGCTGGTCTTCAAGCTGACCCATTTGAATGTGGAGCAGTGGATGGTAGTGTTGAAGCTGTCCTTCCCTGTCATCCTCATTGATGAGGTGTTGAAGTTTGTTGCTCGCAACTACCTGGAGGGTAAGACCAACATCATGGAACCTGTTTGTTTTTTGTCCATAAAATTCTTCAAATTCTAATGATTTCATTTTGGTAAATAATAATAAAGTAATTCATTTACCAGTTAACTGATGAAAAACATCTTGTATAAGTAGTTGTATATCCAACTAATATACATATATAATAATAATACATCATATTCGCAAAATCTCTATCTATCTATCTATCTATCTATCTATCTATCTATCTATCTATCTATCTATCTATCTATCTATCTATTTAAATGTCTAAATGTCTAATCACTAAATATATCCCATCCTCATTCCATCTCTCCATTTTAACTCTCTTACTCATTTTCTCCACTTCATCACTAATTCTTCTATTCACTTACAGCCTAAACCAGTTCCCTCCCTCAGTTACCAAGTAACAAAAGCAAGGTACCCCAAAAATGTCTCTGTGGTCTGTCTGTATCTGTCAACTTCTTATGTGTGCTTGTCTTCTAATAGAATAGAGAGAGAGAAAGACAGAGAGAGAGAGAGAGAGAGAGAGAGAGTTCAGTTCAGTGTATTTGTTTGGCATTTGTGCTGCAGTTCATGTTAGTTATGGAGCATCTAAAAGCACCGCTCATTCATTATTGAATTAATTTCACTTTTATATGTTTGTTATAGGGGTGTGGGGGTGGGGGGGGGAGGGATTGGGGGGGGGTGCATGGTGTTGGTGGTGGTTGTTTGTGCAGTTGGGCTGTTCAATAGAACTTTTTTCTTCTTAATTAGGTTAAATTGCTTTAAATTGATTAGAAACTTTTAAAAAATAATTAATTAACTATTAGACTATCAACGGTTACAATTAATCAAAGATAGCAGTGATCCTGGGTTTGACGATTTTAATGTGGAAAACTGCAAGAAAATGACTTAAAATGGACGTCAGGAGCAAAGCACACTCATTGGCGTATTAGAACAATTTAAAAACTGAATTTTGTCGGATTCCGGTTCTTTATGAAAAAAAAAAAAAAAAGGTCCTAGGATTGGTGCCACTGAACTGGTGTTTAAGTTCATATTCAATGAAAATAATTTTGCTGAGAAAGACCATCATGAATATTAGAAAAAAAAGAAAGAAAATCCATTTACTGGATTATTTTCATATAGAATTTGATTAGCTAGGTTATCTACGTAGTTTTGGGTAATGGAAATGCTTAAATGTGCCGTGCTTTTATACTGAAGCTCAAAGTGTGGTTGCATGAGTGGCAGTTTGTTGTAAAAATAAATAAATAAATAAATAAATGCATCGGCTTGCTGCACCTGTGTCTACAGACAGCAGGCGCTGGAGTCTTTCATGCCATGGCGGCGCGCTATCTAGCTAGCTAGCAGGAATTGGCTAGCATTAAATCAGAGAAAATAGTTGAAATCTGCATGAAAATGAATTGCTTCTGTTTCTTCCCAGTAATATAATATAGAATTGCAGTTATGTACAGTAACAGGTTCAATGAACGTAGTCAATGCTATGAGCGGTACTGGCTTGCTTGACACGTGTTTGTGTTGTAAACGAAATGCTAAATATTGAAGATTGACATTAGACATTAACTCCTGTGTCTCTCCCATTTAGGTAAGGTTGACTTGTGAAAAAGTGAAAGAGGCATGAAAGGAGACGACGAAATCTAGAAGAGGAATCAAGCCATGACATCGAGCCGAAGAGGAGCCTTTTATGAGCCCTCCAGTATGGGGGAGAGAGAACAAAACACAGAAAAAAAAATCTATGTAAAAAAAAAAATCTATAAAACTGACTGATAGAAAATCTATTAAAAAAAAAAAACTGTTTATGGAAATATGATTAAATTAATATATAGAGAAACGGTTCCAAATTAGTGTTTGACTGATGATTCATTTTATTCTTAAATCTAATAATAAATGTATTAAAGTTGCATTTTTTTTGTTAAACTTGTACACTCTCTTCCTCGTCTTTTTTCTTTTACACATGCTGTCATGTTAGCATGAGGGTTAACTGTCCATCCACCTTTTAGCGATAACTTTGTCATTTACATCCCTTTTTGCCCCCCAAAATCTTTAAAGTAGTTGGTCAAGGATAGATTAATATTTTTAGATCAAGTCTTCTCGCTTTGAACATCGAAAACCTCCTTCAAACCTTTTGTAGTGTTTATTTGCTTACCCTCATTTCACACCAAAGCACTGCTAAATTCTGCTAGCATTCATTTGATCAGTATTTTAATGTATATATAAAACATTTATGGAAGGAGTCTCCAGTGTCAGCGCTTTGTAAGGCTGAGTCTTTAGCTTTTCCGACACACAAAACGTTTTCAGGACACAGGTTACACCTTGCGGTTTCTCCGTTACATGAAAAGCTGTTTTTTGTTTTTTTTGTTTGTCTTATCTTCATAAGAGGGAAAGAATAAGGCGAGTGACAGAACAACTGTTTATAGCTGCTATACTGTAAGTAAAACTGGAACAGACTTGTTTCTCTGACTTTCAACAACACAAATTGTAACTATAAACAGAAAATAAAAGTATGACGTGTTGTTCTTTTAAACATTTTTAATAATGTAATACTTGGCCATTTTTATTCTGAAAGAGGAATAAAAAAAACTTCAGGATGTGAACTAAACACAACTGGTATTCCTTATGTATTCATCATTTGTGTCAAAAATGCTGCAAATTATTGTTGATTGTCAAATGATTTTTGAACGTTGATGACAAAATATGCTGGTGTCTTTTATTAGAAGCAATTAAAAGCAAACAGTGCATTTGTTTTTGCATAAACTTGATAACAGTTGCATTAAACAGGAGATTAAATCAGCAAAAAGAAATCCTGAGACAACAGAGACTGCTAAGAATATATTTAAGTAATGATATCCGGCCAACGATATCCAAATTTCAGATACAGAATCTGAAATTTTTTCTTGCGTATCCACGTTTATCTCGGCACTGGTTCTTGACGAGGACTTTCATATGCTGGTGCGAAAGGGAATGTTCATGTCAGCCATTTGTCTGGCGTAATCCTCATCAAACATCTGGGACTGAGCGGGTGTGAAGTAATTGGTCCAGTCGCCGACCTCCCCTGTGGAAATTAAACACAATAACCATAGAACAGTGTAACTCGGACTTGGCCAGAACCAGGAGAATGTTAGTAATGTTGAACGTCCAGACCTTTTCTCATGAAAGGAGAGATGGAGAAGTCGAACACTTCCTTTGGGATTGTCGAGTAGTTCGCCATCGGGTTGTCCTTCATAACTTGAAAGGATGTCAAGTTTATAATCTTGTCAATTATCTCATCAGATAATGACAGGTCAAGGTACTGCATGATCCTTAGTATTTCTCGACGAGGGTTCTGAATTTTGGAAAGAATACACATATTAATGAGTATGAAACACCTACAGTACAGACCAAACGTTTGGACACACCTTCTCATTCAAAGAGGTTGAATTTGTATTATGGCAAGAAAAAAGCAGCTAAGTAAAGAAAAACGAGCGGCCATCATTACTGTAAGAAATGAAGGTCAGTCAGTCGGAAAAATTGGGAAAACTTTGAAAGTGTCACAAAAACCATCAAGCGCTACAAAGAAACTGGCTGACATGCGGACCGCCCCAGGAAAGGAAGACCAAGAGTCACCTCTGCTGCGGAGGAGAAGTTCATCCGAGTCACCAGCCTCAGAAATCGGCGGTTAACAGCAGCTCAGATCAGAGAGCAGGTCAATGCCACACAGAGTTCTAGCAGCAGACACATCTCTAGAACAACTGTTAAGAGGAGACTGTGTGAATCAGACCTTCATGCTAGAAGATCTGCTAGGAAACCACTGCTAAGGACAGACAACAAGCAGAAGAGACGCGTTTGGGCTAAAGAACACAAGAAAGAAAACTCGCCGAATGAGAAGAGGTGTCCAAACTTTTGGTCTGTACTGTATACCAGACGTTCTCAAACAAACAAGTCTGAAATCACACCAAGATGCTAGCAGCATCTCCCAAGGCATGTTAGTTCTGAGCTAGGGCCTTCTGTCACCGCTTCCCCAGGTTAACAAGGCACACCTTCCTTGTATCATGTCTGATATATAATAAATACTACAGCGCATACCGAGAACAGCCCAGAAGCCCTGTTATTTTGGGGATGCTCGGCTAGCCATCACAATTCAGCCCTTATCAAAATCATAAAAAATAATGTTTGATTGCGGTCAGGTACCCTGACCTGACCATATGCTTCATATACACTGATGCAATGGCTGAGAAATATTAGAAGTATCTTCTACCTCTTTCATGTCCTCGTAGAAAAGGTAAAGGATATTTCTTTTTTCTCTTTCTTTCCAGTATCCTTTCACATGGTCATACCAAGATCCCCAGGACACTGCGGACAGAAGAACTGCAGTTTTTAGCTATTGTAATTGGACAAGCATTAAAAGCAGGAGAACAGGACATTTTTGAGACTCACATGTTCCCTTCATGAACTTTTGGACATATTCTTCCCAAGGACCTGGATCTGGCTGAGTCAGATTCATTTGGTCAAAGTGGTAGTAGCTGACCATGTTGTCTTTAGCATTTCGAGCCACATAAATAACCTGTAAAAATTAGATGCATTTAGAAAGATGAAGATTCTGGCTAATAAACACAATTTCTCCCTAAACCATTTTGGGGGATTACTTTCTTTATTGTTCAGGATATAGGATATGCAATAAAGAACAGTGCAAGATGTAAATAGAAGCACCAAGTGATGCACGTTGTCCCTGAGAGGGTATGATGAAATAAAAGAAGTCAAATGCAAGCTTTGGGGTGGACAGGGAAGTGTGTTGGTGTGATGTTTATGTGACAGTGAGCATAAACTCCAGTCTTAACCAAAAATGGACCAACTAGTTCTGTGAGTTCTGTCCTTGTTGTTGTCGAACAACACTAACCGCTCACTAAACAGTTAGAAGTTTAGAAACACAATAGTTGGCTTCATTAAAGCTTTCTCTAGCTGATAGATGTCAAATGCTGAAGGTTGTTTTTAAAATCCCTCGGTGCCTAGTAATTGACTTAAAAATCATAATAACAATAAAGATGAATGAATGATGAACAATAAACAAGCAGCTTCTCTGATGGATGGTTCAAAAATTATTTACAGAGCATAGCCATCAGATGGCTTGTGAAGGTATGCGATCACGTGACCTGTATCTGCGCTGGTTACCGGACACAGGTCTTTGCCTATCAACAAGATTTTGGGCCTGTTATAAAAGTCTAAAAGTAATCTGCCTTTTAGGAAAGTTACCAATGTTCCCAGATTAGCTGCCAGAATGTGGGTCCAGAATGTGCTGATCAGGGACTAAAGAGTGCTCCTCTGAATGATAACCGTCCCAATCCACCTAGTGCTGCGTGGCATGGGACCAGAACACTTCTGAAGGTAAAGGTTGGGGCACCATCAATAATACAAAGGGATAGAGGATGGACAAGTAGAGGTTTCCAAATAAAATTTTAACCACAAGATGTGGAAGGTGGGATTGATCCTCAGATCAGCTAGGCAGTACGACACTTGATTGGCTTTCGTAAGGGTCTTAAAATACCTAAGGGTCTGCCCAATATAACGAGTCTCTAATTTTTTGGATTGTAGCCACATCGTCTAATACCATGTGCTGGCTGGAATCTTGAACTGAGGCATCTCTACCAATTAGCCATGTGAGCCTTCCTCTGAGTCATGGCTTACAGAGCTACTCTTGCCTTTTGATATGGGTACAGGATATGCAAACTTGCACTCAAATGGCGACACACCTAGCAAAGAACTCCACAGAGTGTTGTCGGCATACAACACCCATATCAGATGTTCCGCCTTGATGAGGAGTTGGAGCAAGCCCAAATCCTGGTTAATCCTCTCAGTTTGGCCTTTAGACTCTGGATGGAAGCCCAAAGACAGACTTCACAGTAGCTCCAAAGTGGTGGCAGATGGTTTTTCAGAATCAGCAGATGGTTCTGATGTACCTGATAAAAGAACAAATCCGTTGACAGGTCATGCACCCAGTCACATGGTGCAGGGGTAGTTGAGCTGTTTCCTTGGCCTAAGGTAGTTTAGGCAGCATAACAAACTTACAGGCCTTTGATAAGCAATCTAGAATTACTTTTTTGGGCACACACCTGACAGGCTACCACATACTGTGTGTATATGTCAAATTCAGCTGGACCTCTCAGCTGCACACAAGATTCTCTTATCTATTCTTACAAGTCTTGGAATCTGTTGCATGGCAATGGCTTGCTTCCTACATAGAAGATAGGTCATATGAGGTGACTTGGAGGAAATTCACATCCGGCCCATACAGACTCCCTACTGGTGTTCCACAGGGCTCAGTACTCTATCCTCTCCTATTCTCCCTCTATACCTGGGCCCGTATTTACTCAACGTTTCAGAGTAGGAAATCGCTCCTAAAAGATTCTCAGAATGATGTCATTTTGGTCCTATTGTCAGGAGTAGGAGTAAGAGCTATTTATCAAAATTCTTAAAATAGGAAATCACTCCGATCTTCACCAAAATGTAGGAGAGCTTTGGATGTGTCCTAACTGGTTAGGAGTAGTGAGGAAATGGCGTTTAGACAGAGATGCATGCGGAGGAGAGCTCATAAAAGTCATGTTTGGACAAAAATGGAATACTTGTTTTTTTATTTAGTTTGTGTGGTGTTTAACTGGTCCAATAACGAACATGTTGTATGCTGTCTCCGCAGGAGTCTGATACTCTACAGTTTTTTAGTAATAGTGAAGATGCAGCTTGCAAAAAGAGACATGGCGACATTGTCAGAAATATAAATTAAACTATCTCCAGTTGCTCTTTCTTTTCTTCATCAATGTGATCAGGCTGACAGTTCTGCACAGCTATATTATAGGGCCTTTAAACAGTTGTGATTGGAGCAGTCTGATTGGAATAATGTCATGCAGCCGAGTCACATATGTATAAGTTTTGTATGTATGCATAAAGCTTTAACTGATTTCACCTTTTAGCTTTTCCAATATTTAAAACTACAAAAACCTGTAAAAACTACAATACCCACTATAACGTGCAGCCTACTTTACAGCTCTCAGTGTTGTAAAAAGTGATGTCACCCGCTTTCCTGAGCGCAGTTCTACTCCTCGCCGAAAGTAAGAATAGGAAGTTTTATTTAGGTAGCAATATTTTCAAGTGATTCTGAGTCTCTTAGTGAATACAGGCTCTGGTCTCTTGGTAAGGTCACATCATCGCATGGCTTTTCAAATCTTTGTTATGCAGATGACACACAACACATTCTCTCCGTTCCTCCCTCAGACACTCAGGTTTCCACCCAGATTTCACCATGTCTATCAGACATCTCATCCTGGATGATAGCTTATCAACTGAAGCTCAAACTCAGGAAAACTGAACTGCTGTTCATCCCTGGTGATCTATCCTTTGGTCAAGACCTTGTGATCTCACTGGACAACAACTGGACATTCAGCCACAGCATGCAACCTTGGGGTAACTGTCAATGGTCACTTTCCCCACATTGATAAACTTGTTAATTTCTTCTTTACAACATCAGATGAATTCGTCCCCATTTCTACTCAGGTGCTTGTCCAGTCCCCAGACATTACAAGAAGCAGCAGTTTACGGCAATTAAAAAAATTTTTTTTTACGATTTATTGAATACAAGCCTATAACTTAGTCTACTACGGTCATGACATTTTTATCAGTGACTGAACACAAACCAATGAATTAGGTTACAGAATATGACAATTTATGTCACAATTGGTTACAAATGACAGTTTTAATTATTACTGAACATAAAGCAATATCTAAGGTAACAACGACCATGACAATTTTGTTTATTACTGAACACAATCCTATCAACTAAATTGCTATGGACATGACATTATTGTTATTGAACATAATCGCGTCCTATATAGTACACTAGTCTAAATTCTTACTTCTCTTTTAACCTGTCGCTAAGACAGACTAACTTGTTCACATTTTCTGAGCTTAAAGATGCCCATTTATTCTGCACAACAGTGCCAGTCAGTGAGAAAAGTCTTTCGCATGGTACTGTGGTTGCAGGAGTGGCCAAATATTTGCAAGCTAAGGAAGACAGTGTGAGTGTGGCATGGGCTCCGGCATGAGCTGACCACCACTCTAAAGGACAGTGATCCATTGCAATACTGGGCTCAGCTCTGTAACGAGGTAAAGCATTGCTATGGTGATTTTCTTCCTCTGAATCAGAGTCTGAACTCAGCAGGAGGATTCTCTTCTTCTTAGCTGGCTCATGTTCCTCACAACGTTGTGGAGTATTTGCGCTGAGTCCTCCTTCCTCTAGAAAGGCTAGACCACACCCGTTCTCTCTCTCCTTTTGATAGGCACTTCAAGTCCTTAAAACGTGGGTCTAGTGCTGAAGCTAGTTTTAGCAATTCTCCAATCATTTCAGCTTGCCATTCGGCAAGATCCGTGCTGAAGGCAGTCTTGAACTTAGCCACATAGGCTGGATCCTCATCAGAGACTCTCATTACATGGTGAAGGTGGCACAATGCAGGAAGCACTACAGAGCAGGAGACATAAGCCTCACCCCCACGGAGTTCAGTGACATACCTGAAGTAGAAGATAACACAAACCACAATTAACATTCAGTGCATTTAGTTTAGGCAGAATACTGTAACTGAATTTATTTAGCATCAGTTATAAAGGGTGATTTACTGGAAAATACTTCACATTTTTTCATGTACATTTTATGAAAAATCTAAAATTTTTTAGGGTTGTAATTCTTGTAAGGGACTACCCCTAGAGGTCACGATGTGCACATGTTTGTGTTTGTTGTTTTGTTAGTTGACTCAGTTTCCCAGAAGGCACCTCGGTCAGGTGATGCGGGTGCTCACCTGAACCGAGGTAGCTCATCATTAGTATCGTTATGAATAGCTGGTTGTTCTGGGAAACTGGGTCGAGCATTAATACTGTCAATGGTTTGGTTTGGTTTTATTTTACTTATGTTTTTTTATCTAATAAGTTTTGTGATTTGTGTAATGTGCAAGTGTATCTTATGGGTTTATTTTGTGTATTTATGGGTGTATGTGTTATGTGTGTCTTGGGTTTTATTTAAGTCCTGTGCTGTGTGTTGCTTGTGTTCCCCTTTGTTTTGTATCCAGTGTGCTCCCCTGAGTCTCCTGTATGTTTCCCTGGCCTTTAGCGTGTTTCCCTAAGCTCCAGTATGTGCCTAAGCCTCCAGTGTGCGCTCCCTCTCGCCTCTGGTTTCTTGAGGTTGCCCTGTCTCAAGCCTTCGTATCAGTCCTACAGGATCTGAAATGCTTAAAGGGTCTGTAAATGTCAAAAGAAGCCTGTATGTGTCTAAAGAGACAGTATATCCTCAAAGAGACTGGGTATGTGTGTTTGTCCGGAGCCCTATGTTTTGTTTATTTGTTTGTTTTGTGCACTATTAAAGATTTTATGTTGATAAACCCTCTGCGCTTATGCCTGCCCTTTATGCCCACGGCAATAACATCCACCCGAACCGCCGGTTATACCAGTTCGTGACAACTCAGTAAGAGCATTTAGGCATGATATTCTCTTATTCACAGTCTATGACAACGTGCATAAAACAACAATAATATAACATGATACTAATGTAATGCAACTTACTTGCATGGTTCAAGAAGATTCTGTAACTTGTGCAGTTTGTCCCACTCAGATGCAGTCAGCATGACTAACTTGTGTTTCTGTTGAGCCAGAGTAGTCTTAACAGCCTCTTCATTCCGTAAGAGACAGGGTGATCATATCGAGTGACGAGTTCCACCTCGTTACCGCGTCTTGTATCAGTTGCTCTCTCTGTTGTCCTAGTGAAATTTATTGTTGATGAAGTTCTTCTGTATTAGCAGGGCTGTGCTTAAAATGTCCAACAATTTTGTCATTGTGTCCGAGAATCCACTATCAACGAGGCAAACAGTAATGTTCCGCTGTAATATATGGGCAGCGCACGGCATGTGCTGAAAAGGAAGCGTTTTTGCCGCTGCCACCATGTTGCGGGCGCTGTCAGTTCCAACTGTGGTCACCTTTTCCTGGATGCCACTATTCGACTATTCGTTCGGCACATGCATCAGAATAGTGCCGTGTGACTCACTTCAGCACAGTTAACGCGAAGGACGTAAGTTTCCAGTCACAATCAATAATGTAATCCATTCCCAGAGGTGAGTGCTTAAGGCGAAATTTTGTATTGCGAAATGCATTTTTCCATAGGAAATAATGTAAATGCAGATAATCCGTTCCAGCCACCCAGAATATAACCAATATTACCAGTTTCCAACACTATAGTCATATTTTTGCATGTAAAAACCATAAAATGTAAACCTCGATTCGCTTGGCTGTCCACTGATGGAACCATCAAGCCAAACAATCAAGCTGGATGTGCGTATTTCCAGTAGCCAATCAAAACAAGTTTCATTCGGCTACTGGACGTATGCATGACCAGCTTGATTGTTCGTTTTTTTTTTTTTTTTTACATATATTTAAAATTATTTCTACATATACAACCCCATGTGCAACATGAAATTCAATATTAAAACGCACCTTGCATTTATTTTCCCAGAATCCTTCAGGCACCAGCTGTATGGGTAAATGCGTCTTTATAAATCTTGGAGGTTTCATTGCTTTTATTAGGTCCAGCCCTGGGAATCCAACAGACATTTCAGCAAGTTACGACTAAGACATTTGTAAATGATAATAGAGAGATGATCTATTATCGTCAAGTATTATGCATGATATATGTATTAATTTTGCCAAGCGGACTGTAGAAGCTTTCAGATTTGCCTGTTTGATTGTAGAATGACAAGGCCGACATAAGAATAGAAAGAAACGGAGTGCAGTTGCCACTGAAAGATAAGGTGAAGACATGTGGTCTATGTCAGATAAAGAAAATCAGCTCCTTGAATGGGGGAACATCATTGTACAAGGCGTAGATTATGTGAGCAGAGAAGTTTGTGTAACTTTTGCGGAACTTATAATAAAACCTTTGTTACTTTGCTCTTACTCAGCGATTTCCACCACAATTAGTCCCCGTCAGAGAATCCCGGGGACGCGTAAGTGCCAGTGCCTTGAAGGCTTTCCACTTCATTTCAAACGCCCAATAAAGCATGAGAGGACGGGATTCCTTTTTGTCTCAACACCAGGGTCAATTAAAATAACTACATATGTATGGAAAGGCTGGATTTCCACCACAATGATCAGGAAAGTTTGGGTCCAGTATACTATATAACTAAATGTATGTGGACACCTGTCCATCACACTCACATGTGCTAATTGAATGACTCCAGATATAGTCCCACCTTTGCTGTTATGATCATCTCTGTTGTGGGGAATCGCCCATGCATCCACAAGTGAGATATTTGGTGGTACTGAGGTCATGGCTTTGTGCAGGGTAATTCAGCTATTCAACATCAGCCTTGGCAACCCATATATGGACATAGTTGCATGCACAGGGGAATTATCATATATGGGCCCACATATGGGTGTGACGGTCAGGTGACCAGATACTAAGTAATTTTGACCATATTATGTACTGTATCTGAATTTTTTCTGTCTCACAACAATTAGTTCTACACCCTGAGCTTCATGATAGCATGAAAGTTTAGTTGAACATGTACTGCACAATTTTGCAAACTATTTTTACCTGATGGAACTGGACGAGGAGAAGTGATCTCCAGAAATGGGATCCGTACAGGAGTTGGAGCTCTCTTGCAAATCTCAGCATCTCCGCTATGTAGCAGTAGATCCACTATTTCCTGGACCCATGTGGTACCTGATTCATGGATGAAAACATTTGAACCATTTTTTAACCATAATCTTGTGCAGAACCCACTGACAGACTTTGACAAAGCTTTGAGACTTTTTTTTTTTTCAGTTGCCAAACACAGTCCCAATATTTCGGCACTTTTGCCGAAACATATGGAAACACCATGGAACATATGGAAACATATGGAAATGAACAGCTCATGTCATGATCCAAAGCACCTCATCATCTGTTAAACATGGTCAAGCCAAGTCAAGTAGGCTTTTATTGTCACTTCAACCATATACAGTTCAGTACAAAAAGACAACATACACTGCATGTGCAAATGTGCAAACAAGAGCGACAAAGCGACAACACGACAACATGACACATTTCAATACTTTGTGTAAATGAGGTAATGAGGTAGTGGGAGGAGAAACAGTAAACATTCCTTGTAAGTAGCAGCAAAGATAGAAAAGAGTTTTGTGCAAATAACATGTTACAAATATGCAGATAGAAAGTGGTAAGGATCAGTGGTGGAAGCTGGGCCTTCCTCAGCCTTCTCAGTTGTTGGACTTTCTTGTTTTTTTTTGGTGCTGTTGACGGTCTCCATGGGGGAGCCATTAATGTTGAGATGAGAGGGGTCGCTCTGTGTCCTCCTGAAGTCAACAATCATTTCTTTTGTTTTAGCAACGTTCAGAGACAGGTAGTGTGTTTACACCAGTCCGTCAGCCTCTGCTCTTCCTCTCTGTTTGCTGACTCGTCTTTCTTGCTAATGAGACCCACCACAGTTGTGTCATCAGCAAACTTGTGACTTGAACTATGTGTCGCTACACAGTCATGAGTCAGCAGTGTGAACAAAAGGGGACTGAGCACAGAGCCCTGGGGGCCCCAGTCCTCAGAGTGGTGGTGGTGGTGGAGGCAGTGCTATGGCATAAGTGTGTATGGCTGCCAATGGAACCAGGTCAATGGTGTTTACTGAAACCTGACTGCTGATAAAAGCAGCGGGATAAACTCTGAATTGTTTAAGGCAGTTTAACTGCTCAGATTCAGCCCAATTCTGCAAAACTTATAGGATACCGTTTTATATTGCAGATGAAAAATTAGCCAAAACATATAGTGAAAGTGTTGTGCACACTAGTAACACGACCGGCACTAGGACCCGGAAGTAATACGGTCGTGTTTCAGGAAGCATGAAAGGAAACAAGATGGCGCTTCACATTGCTCAGTCATTGAGTTTTGCCCATGTTATCGCCAACGCTTTGCTCGTCTAAACGTGAGTACTCACTTTCTTGGGTTTCGCTTCCGATTGTGTGTGTGTATTTAGAACGCGGGTTTATTTGTGTAAACTCTTGCTCTTGCTTCGGGAGAGTTCTAATAATAACCAGCGTGGTTATCCTGCCTGCTCGCGCTACTTCCGCGTTTGGGTTTACCATCCACGCTACAGGGCTAACTGCTAGTCTTCTGGTTCAACTCCGGTTAGTTCGTGACAGAAAGCTACCCAAGGCAAAGAAATGGAATGTTCTTCACTGGCCAAGTCAGTAACCTGATTTCAACCCAGTAGAGCTTTTCACAAAACGAAAGACAGAAAGACAGAACTGAACCCACAAACAAGCAACTGCTGAAGCCAGCTGCAGTAATGGCCTGCCAAAGTATCCCGAGGGAGGAAATGGTTTTAAGGCTTCAGAAGTTCCTGGATTGCAAAGTACACTGCCCAAAAAAATAAAGGGAACACTTCAACAACATAATGTAACTCCAAGTCAATCACACGTCTGTGAAATCAAACTGCCCACTTAGGAAGCAATGCTGATTGACAATCAATTTCACATGCTGTTGTTCAAATGGAATAGACAACAGGTGGAAATTATAGGCAATTAGCAAGACACCCAAATTAGCAATACCCCCAATAAAGGAGTGGTTCTGCAGGTGGTGACCACAGAGCACTTCTCAGTTCCTATGCTTTCTGGCTGATGTTTTGGTCACTTTTGAATGCTGGTGGTGCTTTCACTCTAGTGGTAGCATGAGACGGAGTCTACAACCCACAAAGAAGTGGAATGTTCTTTACTGGCCAAGTCAGTAACCTGATTTCAACCCAGTGGCTCAGTTAGTGCTCATCCAGGATGGCACATCAATGCGACCTGTGGCAAGAAGGTTTGTTGTGTCTGTCAGCGTAATGTCCAGAGTATGGAGGCGCTACCAGGAGACAGGCCAGTACATCAGGAGACGTGGAGGAGGCTGTAGGAGGGCAACAACCCAGCAGCAGGACCGCTACTTTGCTAAGGAGGAACAGGAGGAGCACTGCCAGACCCCTGCAAAATGACCACCAGCAGGCCACAAATGTGCAGGCGTCTGTTCAAACAGTCAGAATCAGACTCCATGAGGGTGGTATGAGGGCCCGCGTCCACAGGTGGGAGTTGTGTTTACAGCCCAACACCGTGCAGGACGTTTGGCATTTTCCAGAGAACACCAAAATTGGCAAATTCGCCACTGGCACCCTATGCTCTTTACAGATGAAAGCAGATTCACACTGAGCACTTGTGACAGACGTGACAGAGTCTTTTGCTGCCTGCAACATCCTTCAGCATGACCGTTTTGGCAGTGGGTCAGTAATGGTGTGGGGTGGCATTTTTTTGGAGGGCCGCACAGCCCTCCATGTGCTCGCCAAAGGTAGCCTGACTGCCATTAGGTACTGAGATGAGATCCTCAGACCCGTTGTGAGACCATATGCCAGTGCGGTTGGCCTTGGTTCCTCCTAATGCAGGACAATGCTAGACCTCATGTGGCTGGAGTGTGTCAGCAGTTCCTGCAAGACGAAGGCATTGATGCTATGGACTGGCCCGTCCCTTTCCCAATTGAGCACATCTGGGACATGATGTTTCGGCCCACCCACCAACGCCACATTGGACCACAGACTGTTCAGGAGTTCAGGATGCTTTAATCCAGGTCTGGGAGGAGATCCCTCAGGAGACTATCCGCCACCTCATCAGGAGCATGCGCAGGCGTTGTAGGGAGGTCATACAGGCACGTGGAGGCCACACACACTGCTGAGCCTCATTTTGACTTGTTTTTAAGGACATTACACCAAAGTTGGATCAGCCTGTAGTGTGTTTTTTCCACTTCATATTTGAGTGTGACTCCAAATCCAGACCTCCATGGGTTAATAAATTCAATAAAATAAATGAATTCAAATATGAAAACAGATCTAGGATGTGTTATTTTAGTGTTCCCTTTATTTTTTGCACAGTGCATTTTCCTCCAAGTATTAAAGGCAATATTGAGGTTTGTAATTATGCTAGTTTGTTCTATTATTTATGAGCATTTTCTTCCAAGTACAGTGGATCCTTGGATTGTGAGCAGAATTTGATCCGGAAGCGGGCTTGTATATCAAGACACTCTTACATCATACAAATACATCAAATTTCCCCATAACAAATAATGGAAATTCAAATGATTTGTTCTGCAGCCCAAACAAAATAAATACATAAAAATAATTAATACAAAATATAAAGTAAAAATAAAACAAATTAATCTGCACTTTACCTTTGAAAAAGGTAACAATAAATCCCAACAGATAAGTGTTTCCGTTATTGTTGTGTTTGTGTGAGCAGGTGCTGTGTTAGTGTGTGTCTGTGTGTGTGTGAAGCTAAAGTAAGAGGAGAGGAGGGTGAGACCCTCCCCTCTCCCTCTTCATGTCTTACACAGTAACAAACACTTAAACAGTTTCACACAGACACACAAGCACACACACACACACACACACACGCACATTAACGTAAACACTGTTTTATCTGAAAAATTAACAAGGAATATCGCTAATGACACTTGAGTGAGCGCACACTAATGGGATCACTGTTGTAAAGTAAGAGAGAGTAAAAGAGAGAGAGAGAGAGAGAGAGAGAGAGAGAAAGGATCTTTAACCTCTCTAATGAGACTTGCTTTTGCTTTACACAAATGATGACTTTCAGGCACACACGCATACAAACACAAAATAAAATATGTTTTACGCACACCATGTGGTCACAGTGTTATAGTAAACAGTAAACAAGGGAGTTGATTATATCAGTAAGAGGCGAGCACTAAGACCCAACAGGGGAACCGATTATCCACAATTCCGCAGCGCAAGAGAGAGAAAAAATGTGATCACGTGATGCTCGGCGTCAAAACAAGACGTGCATGCGTGATACATGATTCTCAGTATTCGTAAACCAAGACCCGCTTTTTTTTCGAGTCAAAATTTATTAAAAATCTTTGCTCATCTTGCAGAACGCTTCCAAACCGGGTCACTCACAATCCGAGGTTCCACTCAATTTTTATTATTTCATTCAATGTGACTTGTGTGTGTCGTATATGTTTGGACACACCATTGCATTATTGAAGAACAAAACTGGATTTTTTTTTTACAGCTATGGAATAACACATATGGCATTATGTAATTGAGTAACGACAACAACAACAGCAACAAAATAAAATGATAACAGTCAGTTGTTATTTTAAGTCAGCTGTTCTGGTACAGTTCTTACAAGAAGATTATTGTGTCAGGTGTATTTGCAAAACCCATCAAGCACCATGATGATGGAACTGGCTCTAATGTAGACATTCCCAGGAAAGTAACACCAAACATTGGGAGAGGAGAAGTTCATTTAGAGTTATTAGCCTCAGAAATCACCAATTAACAAACAGCACCTCGGAGTAGACTTAGAAACAAACTACACATAGAAGGAAACTATACACATTGTCACGGCTCACATTTGGAGCAAAATGAAGAGAATTGATCCATATAAGCCCCCAAGTTCTATTTGAAATGATGTTGATCATTGTTTAAGTCAAAGGTTAAGAACTCATTTCAAAGATCAGGAACTTGTGCAGGATGAAACCCTGATATGTTGTGATCCTCTAAGAACTGGAGCTGGATCAATTTTGTGAACTATATACATATCAGAAATACAACAGTAGGATATATATAGAAAATATATAGAAATATAGAAATATAACTAGGAAAGAAAAGAAATATGTCTTCCTTTTCCAATGCCCAAACGCACACCCACTCTGGAGCTTTATGATCAATATATACTGTATGTACACACAAGTTGCTGACCTTTGAAACAAATTGTTAACCTTCAGGTTAAATATTGATACACATCATTTGAAACAACTTAGCAAACAGAACTTGGTGGCTAATATATATATATAT
>QMIH01000204.1:407105-419434 GCA_003987875.1 Clarias batrachus
AAAATAATTCTGTTGAAGCATGGTTGAAAAGCAATGTCTGACTTTCATTGGTTAACATTCATAGAATTCTTTAAAATTATTACTTTTGTCAGATTAAAGTTATTTCTGTGACCATTGTGAGTTTTTCTTTCATTGACCGAAGGGTACCAACAATTTTGTCCACGTGTGTATATATTAGTATTATACTGCATTATACTTCATTACCTATTGCACCTCCAGGTCGTTATAGCACATTCTCTGCACAATGTTGCTCAGTTATTTTGCGAATCACTATATACAACATGACTTGTGTTTGTTATAACACACTGTAATTTATTGTAAATAGGTCACTTTTGAATGCTATGTGCATTTCATTGGCTCTGTACATAATGACAATAAAGTTGAGTCTAATCTAATCTAAATATCTAACCTAATTGGGCTACGGCCCAGAAGGTCCCAGGTTCAAACCACACCACCACCACCAAGTCACTCTGGATAAGAACGTCTGCCAAATGCTGAAATGTTGTGCCACAGTATTGTAACCCTTTATCTTTCGGAGATCATGTGAATTATAACACTATATAGCACTAAATACTATATGTTATATAATTAAATACTCACAAGGACATTGTGGTAAAATTTGACGCACATGATCTCTAAACTAAACTAAACACTATTATAATTCTTTATCCTTTAGAGATCATGCACGTTGTTAATTATTTCCTGAATTCATTTTTCAAGCGGTGCATTTTATATACAGTACAGACGAGCGGATATGTCGAAATGTGTGATGACGCAGTGTTTTTACCTGCTTTAGGGTAGGTAGCGATGAGCAAATCGGATGGATCTGGACAGAAAGCCCAGATGGAGCTCCAGTTTTGAGCGATTAAGCTCATGAGAGGAACCCCTCGCACCTCAATCAGAGGAAAGCGATAGAATACACCGGCTGTCTTGCTTATGGCTTCTTCATAGCTCATGTCCTCTTCCTTCTTGTCCATGTTTGCATGCTCTGTACGTGTCCTTTTAAAACTTCTGCTTCGGTATTTGACTTGAGGTCAAGCTACAGTGCTGAACTTTTCCTCTTCTTCAAAGATGTGATGTGTATTAAAAGTTTATTTAAAGTATCTGATGGTTTTCTCTCTAACCCGTTAAAGCTTATGGATCAGTGTTCCCTTACGGCCCTCTCCCCTCCCTCTAAATACAGAACTGTTACATAAACGCCCCGGGATCTGACATTTTTAGAGACCATCTGATGTACTGCGAGTGGTAGGAAAACAGAGAGCCTGCCAACAACTTCAGGAATTCATGAAGTAATATTCTTTTAACCACATCTAATCTAAATCAAATGCGCAAGTGTAAACACATACTGCAAACGCATTTTTACAATGAGTGCATAATCTTGTGAGCACCTTCTCAATGTGTGCTATTGTTAGTTATTTGGCATGTTGCTAGCAGTTTTGGACTGTTAAACTCGTCGCTTTTCAGACTGTCCCTGGTGCAAGTTAAAGTTTAACGTTCATCTATAAAGGGGTGGACGAATCAACGTTCAAACATCCACGTCCCTATTTCTCAACTGAATGGATACCAGTGTTATATAGTGACACACACACACACACACACACACACACACATATGCAGAATGTTAAATATTCGGTCATTTTTCTGTCATATTTTCCCCCCACACCGCCTTCCTAATCTAACTAAAATGGTCAGTTTCTATTAGTGACTTCAGTATTGATTATCACTTAATAAAAACAAACAAACAATCAAATAAACAAACAAAAAAAACCTTTTACAAAATCTTTTATTTTTGTATTTTTATTTTGGAGAACCAGATTGAGATCGTGCCTGTTCTAATCAGTGTGGAATTGGAGCACACTGAATACACAGTCAGAACTGTTCAATATGACATCACTCACATCTACAGCACTTATTGTTAATGAAACCATCATGGAGTTTAATAATGGAGCTAACAATGGAGTTTATCATAGTTTAATATACTGTTTAATAGATAAGTGGATGAATGAGTAAACTAGTCCTCCTGCTATCAGCATTCTCTATCTGCTAGACGAGGAGGAGGCGTCGCAGTTATTTATAATAATAATCTGACCATTATATAAAAACACAGACACAAATTTAATGTTTTAAAGATGAATAATCTCCCAAAGTTATCAGCTTTGATATTCTTATTTAATAAGTATTTATTAATATTTATTAATAATAAGTATTTTATTTAATAGAAATAAACCTGAATATTATTTACATGCAGTAGTGAGGACTTCAATTGTAAACATCAGGCAAAAATATTCAGGCAATTGATGCAGGTGATAAGCCAATTATATCCGATCAGCACCTAGAATATTTTACTCCCTGTCATCAGATTGAACTACTGTAATTTCACGAATCTCTTCCGCAAAATCATTTACTTGTGTCCTAGATCCTTTACCTACAGATTTTCTTAAACAAATAATTCCAGAAATAACTCAACCCCTTTTAAAAATCTCACTTAAATGATCGATCACTCATACTCACTCACTCACTCACTCACTATACCACTTTATCGTGTATACAGTGTTGTGGGGAGCCTTAGGGCGTTTTCACACTGGTAACGTTCCGTTCCGTTCTGTACCCGAGCACGATTTCTCCCCCTCCCCAATCCCCCCGCAGGTCTGCGTTCACACTGTAATAGCGATTGTGATCCCGGGGACACTTGCGTATTTACACAACCGGAAACAGTAGGTGGCGGTAGAGAGGCAGCTGGTTTTTTTTACGCGGGAAAAAAAAAAACTAAGAAAGAAGAAGAAACGCTACTCGGGTCATGAACTGTGAGACACTTGTTAATGCTCCGTGTGGATGTTTTTTTTTTTATGACAAAAACAACGGCACTGTAAACAACATGCCTATTGACACATCTATCGCGCGACTCAGAGGGTGAAATGAACGCGCGCTGCACGGACACAGCACGAGGCACTGAGGAAATATCGTAGTTTTTATGTGTAGTGTCCGATTATCTCCGGATATTTTCGTCTGTCTAAATTTCTAGCAAATGCTATACTTCGGCATTACTTCACAGAGATTCTTCACTAGCCACGTTTGTTTGTGTACAGAGTCGAACTGGAACTACGTCACTTCCTATTTTGAGCACGAGCGCGTACTTATGTCCCGCCTTCCGTTCTCGGGAAGGTATGAACCGTTCCAGAAACCACCTCTGCAATCGGTCCAGGGATTCGATCCTGAGCGCGGAACGGTTCGGAACGATTCCATTCTCACAGACAAAAATCAACTGGTCCCGGGGCCAAGTGTACTCGGAATCGGATCCAGGACCGCAGTGTGAAAACGCCCTTAGACTTAAGGCATGATGCAGGGTGCCCCCTAGACAGGGTGCCAATCTGTTGCAGTGCACAGACACACACACACACTCATTCACACATACAATGTGCAATTTGGGAACACTAATTATCCTAATCTGCATGTGTTTGGACTGTGGGAGGAAACCGGATTAGACGGAGGAAACCCACCAAGCACAGGGAGAACATGCAAATTCCATGCACACAGGGCGGTAATCGAACCCGGAACCTGGAGGTGCAAGGTGACTGTGCCAAAGAACCACTAAGCCATTAGTGATGTTCCTAAATTGTTTAATTTAGCCGTTATTAAACCCTAACTAGGAAATGTTGATCCCTGTCAGCTGTCCAACTATAAGCTGATATCAAACCTCCTCATTGTCTTCAAGATTTTAAAAAGGAATGTAGCTCAGCAGCTATGGTCATATGAGGAATAACTCATCATAGCACAAAAACTGGTAAATAACCTCCTACTGGCCTCTGATAAGTGTTACGTCTCTTTAGTGCAGCTTTTGACACCATTGATTATAGTATTCTCCTTCCCAGTCTAGAAAATGAAGTAGAAATTAAGGAAATGGTCGGGAACGGCCCTCTCCTAGCAGGGTTGATTTATTAGGGCCCAAGCACTATAGGGTGCCTCTTGTTTTCCTAAGGATTATTATTTTTTCCACCCTTTTGGACTTTTCGGGGGCCTTAACATGCACAAAAACCCATGAAACTTGGCAGACGTGTTGGAATGCCTGAGAGTCTCGTGACCCGGGGCCCCACACGAGATTTAGCTGGATAGCTCATACACACTTTCACATAGGCACACGAAACTCTGTACACATTTAGAGGTCATTGAGCCGAATAACTTTCACATTGGATGTTCTGGTCACAACTGAACAGGAGGCCGGTTATTTTGGGTCGTTCGCAAAAACGCACCGGATGGATTTTGATATACTCCTCCTAGGGAAATTATACAATCGCTACCAAACCGGGCCGATGTGATCTAAAGACATTGAGGATGTAAAATTGCGAAGGGATTTTTGATATCTCAGACGGGTCAGCCGTGATAATGTCTTAAACTTACACCGAAAAATTATTAATAACTTTCTGTGTGGCATTATATTGAGTGACATTATATTCAGTGACATCACATTGTGTGATGCTTTTCTTCCAGCATCTGCGGCCTATGTACACATCACAAATATTAACACTCACACACACACACACTTATATTACAATGTTAACAGTCTCACACTCACGCAGATGCACACACGCACGTATACACAAACACTCTCATACTCATGTACTGTATAACACACACCAACACAAACTAACATGTCACATGTCTCACACACACATCACTCATGTTAACACACAGATTCACATCCACACATTTACTCGTCATACACAGACTGACACACCCACATGTCACACACCTCTCTCCCTCACACACACACACACACACTAACCCTCACACACCAACCAACACACACTGGGTGGTGATGTTTTTTTTTGAGGTCTTAAGACACTCAAATAAAACACAGATTGTGCGGTGCCCCCGAGGTGGTGATGGTGCTTGGGCCCGTCATCGTTGTTTGCAACTATATTATTAGAATTGTCCTCACCTCAGCTATGGTAAGTGGTAAGACACAGTACATGTTTTTTTGTGAGGAGGGTTGGGCCTCCTTGCTCCCATTCTGTGCCTTAAACCAGAAGGAGGAGATGAAAGCCAAATGCCGTGCCACATATGCCCTTATGTTGTTACGGTTCTGAAAGCGGCTGTGGATTCTCTGGAATGTTCACCATTCTTCATCCCTATCCATCATACCTTCATACCTTATTGATCAAACATATGTTTGAATCTCCACACTGTATACTGAGAACCACATTGTACGTTGTTTTTTTTAAAAGATTTCTTCATCAAGAAGTACTAAGACTGCATGTTGCTAGAATTAAGCTTTCTGATCAGACAGTAACTCTAGATGTAACCATTCTGTTTCATCATAGTTAATCCAGAATGCAGCAGCCGGAGTTCTCGCTAGAACTAGAAGATATAAGCACCCTATCTATCAACCCTATCTTATCCACATTCTGTTGGTTACCAGTAAATGTTTACTTTGATTTAAAAATACTACTATTGACCTATAAAGCACTTAATGGTCGCACGCAGCTTGACTGGCTCATGTGTATCACTCTGTGCTGGCCTTAGCTGAAGAGACTGATGCCCGCCGCAGAGGGTGAAAGGCTGGCTCTGGATCAGATTCTCTAGGCAGTGTATCCTGAGGAGGCTGCCTATGGCTGCCTGACATCCCTGGTTTAGTCCATCACAGACAAACCCTGACTACATAACTTGACCACTTGCTATCACAGGCAAAGAAGATCTGGCTAGCAGGATGCACTCAAACAATCAAACAGTCAATGTCACAGTGGATAAAGTTCCTGTCACAACACTGCTGGACACATGAAGTATAGTTTCTTTAGCCTCTCCATTGGAGTATCCATTTGGTCTAATCAGTGGGGAGAACCTATTTTATTTGCTCATGGCATTCAGGAAGTGGTGCTTTTTTATTTAACAATTTTACTGGGAAACTTTTTTTTTTTTGGTTATTTCATGGTCACAAAATTGATAACTGTTATATTATTTTAGGAAATGTGTTTGGGACAAGGGCTAATCAAACTCATTCCTAAAACGGTAAAGGATGTTAGATGATTAGACAAATTAACCTATAACTTATTTAACAGATATTATCTATAAATTATTAACTCACATAAATAATATGTGAGTTAATAATTTATAGATAATAACATATAAATCATGTTTATTAAAAATCATTGGGGAAAATGGATTCATTAGAGGCCGATCTGTACAAAATAATATTTGGCTGGTTTTGGATTCGCTAGAGTACAATTAAGAAATTGAGTATGATGGGGCTATTTAAAATTGATCTAAAGCCTTTGATATGTTAGAGGACTCCTTTATTTGTAAATGTTTGCAAAAGTATGGGTTTGGTGAGAGTTTTTGGAAGTTTATTCAGTTATTTTACACAAATACCAATAACTCAGTTGCCCTACCAACAGGTATTTCACCCAGATCTGATACTAAAAGCGGAGTTACACAAGGCTGCCCAATCTCGCCAATCTAGCCCTCTTTATTAAAAATGTAAAAAAAAAAATGGAATGAATGTGTTTGTTCAGGAAATTGTGATTACTCAGTTAGCTGACAATACAACATTATTAAACACAAATATTTGATCAGATCCCTAAAGCAATTGATAATAATTAATTAATATTAATTATTTTTAGCAAATTGTCAGCCTTAAAACTTAATATTAAAAATTGTAAAACTATTACCACACACAGACGTCATCTTCAAACTGCATATAATATAACTATAAATGTTTAGAAATATTTAGGCATACACATTTCTAAAGATGAGATCAGGATGGAAAAACAAAATGTCTTAGACAGATGGAATGAGTGTAAAAATAGACTTGAGGTGTGGTTACAGAGAGATTTATCCATTTTTTTTTTTTTTAGGATTTATTTAATTAAAATGGAAAGTCTGCCTAGATGCCTTTATCCAGCATCTCCATTTCTAATAGAGCCATTAAGATAATCAACCAGATCATATGGAAACAACATGTGCATTATATTAGGAAGATTCTGAAAATGGTGGATTACAATCAGTTGACTTTTCTTGAATAAATTGTATGTTAAAAATTAAAAACCTTTTGTAACAAATGAAAATAAAGTTTGGTTTTCTGTTCCTAAAGGATTATTTTCAAAATTGGGTGGAATCGATTTTCTATTAAGATGCGTTTTCACTATTTCCTGCGACCACCAATTAAATTATCTGCATTTCACAAACAGGTTTAGAAACTAAACTGAACCTGTTGGAAATTATCATACAATCATAACTTCACTCTGCACCAAACCTCAATATGGAACAAGAGATTTATTCTATTTACTGTAGATATAAATCTCTGTGCATTCTTGATTGGCTTGAAAAAGGTGTTTGGTCAGTTCATGGGATTCGGTTGTCATTCGATGGTTTCTGTTCTAAATACAACTTGCACTGTGATCGTGAGCAATTTGAATGAGTCTTAAAGGCCACTCCAAAAAGTTTCATAGACCTTGAGATGATCATGTGACCTCCCATCACTTCTCTTTAATGGTAATAACCTCAAAGCAACACTTCCCAACATGGATATATTATAACAATATCTCACAAGCTTATGATCAACCAACCGTTAATAGTACGAACACAATATATTATTGCCTTTGCAGTGGCTCCTAAAGCAAAGGAAGCCCACTTCACGATATTGAATGGTATTTATCCGTCATCTGAGTATTTAAGACACCGGTTTAATTTTGAGCAAAATGCTTGTATTTTTTTGTAAAGTTGACATTGAGACTACTGATCAACTTTTGTTTTTTTCTTGTGTGTATCCTGGTATCTTTTGGGAAAATATGTCTTATTGGTTGAAGCCAAAGATACACTCCCTGTCCGCTTTGGATAGAAACCATTAGGTTTGGAATAACTGCTGATAAGAAGAATGCGTTTTACATTAATATAATTAATGCCTGATTTTAGGCAAATATATGAGAACTAGATCTTATTTTTCAGTTTTTAAAAAATATTTTCATCTGTAATTATTTTCCATCTTTAGAGCAGAAGAAAGGGAGAAAAAAAAACAAGAAATTTGCTGAAATAATGAGAGACCTTAGTTTATTAGAAGAGGAATGAAGAGATCCAAGTGTATTTGTATTTACTCATCTATTTCATTTATTTACTTTCTTGTTTATTGTATTTGTGTTTTCCTTTCTTGTGTGCCCTGTTTTGATACGTGTTTATTCAAACTATTATTTTTTATATACACATTATTATTGATGCTATTATGAATGTATATTTTGTTTCAGTTTTGTTCAATAAAAGACATAATTAAAAAAAAAAGGTTTTCTGATCAGTAAAGGAAGCAATTAATGGCTTTTTTGAGGAAGAATTCAATCAAATTGTAAAATGCATGGGAAAATTTAATACACCCACTCGCAAAAGTAAGTGCACCCCTTTAATTTCAGCAGTTGTTTTAGTATATCTTCCCAAAGGACAAGACAATAGAAATGAAACTTGGATGTATTTTAGAGTCAGCTTGTTTAACAGTATAGATTTACTGTCCTCTAACAATAACTCTACATACAGCCTTTAGTGTCAAAATAATGACTGGAAACAAAACATTAGTGCACCCTAAGTTATAACAGCTGTAGATCTTTAACCAGGCAAAGTCACATGAGTGTCTCCAGACCTGAACGCTATTGAGCACCTGTGGGACGTCCTCAAGCGGACGGTGGTGAAGCGCCGCGTGTCTGACATCCAGCAGCTCCGTGATGTCATTATGGAGGGGTGGAAGAGGATCCCAGCAACAACATGTGCAGTTCTGGTGAAGTCCAGGCCCAGGAGGATTAAGGCCGTGATAGATAACGACGCTGCTCACACAGAACACTGACACTTTGGACACGCTCAGTTTAGTGTGTAGTCATTTTCATTGCCGGTTTTTTAGACAATAAAGTCTGTATGTAGAGGACAGGAAATCTGTACGGATATACAAAGTGCACATTGACAACTCTAAACTTGATCTAATTATCATTTCTATAGCATTGTCCCTTCAGAACATATAATAAAGTGGTTGTTGAAATGTCAGGGGTGTACTTACTTTTGTAAGATACTGTCCTGTATGTTGGCTATTTCCCACACTGTTTTACCCACTTATTAGAGTTTGACCTCTTGAGCTCCACATACACACAGAAACGAGGTGAGGTCTTCACTAAAAGGAGATGTTTTATTAAATGATAAAAAAGTGGGTCTGTGCAGGTGTGGGTCAGGAGCGGTGCCCGGCGGGCATGATGGCACGAAGCTGGTGACCGGTGGCAGCAACAGGCTGAATGAGTGGCCATGAAACCGAGGCAGCAGGTGCGAGCTCATTGACAGTTTCATGTATCTGCACTGAAGGCCACAGAGCCGATCGCAGGTTGATGGCAGCCGTGGCGACAGCGAGAGAGCCGACGTTGCTGTTGCAGTCTGGTAGCGGTGGCGGCAGGCCGGGATCTAAAGCATCGTAGTCAAACATCGGCAAAGACCAGTCCTCAATGTTAAAGCCTGAGAGAGCACACAGCACTGGATCTTTCTGCTTTCTCCTGAAGCTCAAACTGATCCATACGACTTCTTTCATTAGGAGGGGAAAGAGTCCCAGGACTTCGGCGGCTGTAGTGCTGAATGAACTTGGGGAACGCGCTCATCACAGGAGAACCCGTGACATTCCTCCACACGAGGCCCAAAAAGGAGGGTTTTCTTAAAAAATGGAAGGTGGGAGTGTACAAATGTGGGTCGGGATCAGTGTGCAGCGGGCATGATGGCGAGCTGAAGAGGTGGGCATGAAACTTATTGATCATCAGTGAGCATGTCTGCATTGAAGGCCAAAGGGCCGATCACAGTTCGATGGCAGCGATGCCAATCGGTGGCGCTACTTCAAAATTTTTACAAAATTACTGATCAATGACCAGTATGAACACCTGATCTCCACAGCTGGCTGCTACGAGCTTTGGACCCCCTTTAGACGGACAGATGGCAACACTGAACACAGGAGAGGGCAAGTCAAACAACCGTGACGTCACCTGAGAGAGGGGGGAGGAGAGGGAGGGGCGGTCAATAGAGTCAGGCGTGAGTGACTTAAAACAAGCAATGTACCTCTGTTCAAATACATACTTAGAGGATTATTAATTAATGAATTAATTAATATCATAACTTAATCTGGGATACACCTTCATCTTAAGGTATCGATTCATTTACTGTGAGAGAAGTGCAGCTCCAAAGCCACTTTTATTTGAAATGAACAACACCTATTATGAACACCTTATTAGCTGATGTAGTGTTTCAGTGACACACACACACTCACACACACACACACACACCTGTAAACTGTGGCGATCGATGATTCTCACTGCGTTACTCTGACATCCGCCTGCTATTATATGATCCCGACCCAACCACTGGCACGTGTAGATCTGTGATTAGGTAATGAGAGGAATACCAAGTCAGTCGTAATGTGTGTGTGTGTGTGTGTGTGTGCGTGCTTGTGTTTCTGCTCACCAGGCTGTCACCTTGTGGGTCTGGAGGAATGCTGGTCACTTTCTTCCCTGAACTGTAATCCCACACCTGAATTTAATGACGAATGCATTTTATAAATAGAGAGATTTTTTAAAATAGTAATATTAAAAATCAAACATTCCAAGAGTCACAAGGAAATAAACAATTGTTAATCATGCATTATTTATGATTTTTATTTTTTTATAAAGGAGGCATGTTTAATTGAATGAACCCTTGACATTCTACGAGTTATTGTTCCTCTGATGGATGGCATATGGGTTCTACTGTACCTCCAGGTGGTCGTCTTTCCTCCAGGAACCCGACAGGATCTGATTGGTTACCGGGTCAAAGTCAAGGGCTTCGCCACACACATGGGGACCGTAGATCATTCTGAAGAACAGTGAAACTAAAAGACTTTATTTAGCTCGTTTACAACGTGCTCCTTGCAGAAACCCCGTTATTTCATCACATTCATTATGAAAACACTCCCACCTCAAGTCCGTTTATCAGGCATTTTATCCCACATTGTGCAGCGACAATCACCATGTCGTTTATAGTGACTTCAATAACGTATATTAAAATGAATATAAATACTGTACCTGACTGCATGTGGCTGTCTAGTGTCCCAGAACTGACAACACACACACACACACACACATGCACACACAATGAGATCATATAATTAATTACACACAATTAAAATCAATCGATTTGTGCTATTATAATGCGAGAGCTGGAAACTCTCACTCACTTGTACGGTGTTGTCCCAGCCTCCTGAAATGAACTCTTCCTCTTTCTTGGGATGAAACATCACGGCGAAGATGCGGGAGCAGTGTCCGTCCATCACCGTCCTCAATTGGCTGAGGAGGAAAGTTAAGACAGCGAGGCTTCACAAACAGGACAAAGACAAACGAAGGCAAACAGGACGAACGCACGAGACGAATAAGCAACCAGACCTTCATCACCAAGCACAGGATAATCCCAACAGGGCATTTATACTGGAACGGGAATCTCTAGGAGAGTGTGTGGTAGGGCCTTACAATGCTAATTAGTGCAGAAGACAGTGTCAATCAATAAATTTGGGGGAAAAGAGACCCTACATTTTAAAATGTCGCTTGTCAGACAAGCAACCATATTTTTGACAATAAGCCCCTAAAAAATGGACTTCAAAAAAAAAAAAAAGAAGCCCAAATTTGCGGATTATAAGTGGAACTGGCAACTATGGATGAACGTTAAATGCGTGGCTTTGGTCTGGGTGATCATGTTGTACCTGGCCATGCAGATCTGCCTTGTCTGCAGTGTGGTCAGATCAAACAGGTGGATGGCTGCATCAGAGCCACCGGTCACTGCGTTTTCACGGGAGGGAGAGACGGACAGACAGAGGGTCTGTCTCTCCATAACTTCTCCTAACTCTTCTTTGTTTACTTTGAAAACTTTTTCTTTCTCTAGGTTTTCATTCACCCACCACAAACGCTGCCAGCCCGACACGTACCAGCACTTCAGGGACCCAGAGGAATCTGAGAGAGAGAGAGAGAGAGAGAGAGAGAGAGAGAGAGAGAGAGAGAGAGAGAGAGAGCGAGAGAGAGAGACATTTAGGTGTCTTTAATTTTGAACCATTCATAGCATTTTCTGTCTTATTTGGACACATGAAGGAATTAAGTGGATTAGATATTTAGATATTTAGATAAGCAGCATATATATATAAACACACACATACACACATGTGTATACACATATACATACATATACAGTCGTGGCCAAAGGTTTTGAGAATGACACAAATATTAGTTTTCACAAAGTTTGCTGCTAAACTGCTTTTAGATCTTTGTTTCAGTTGTTTCTGTGATGTACTGAAATATAATTACAAGCACTTCATA
>QMIH01000204.1:422117-441032 GCA_003987875.1 Clarias batrachus
AGGTCACCATGGTTAACAATGAAAGAACAATGATTTCAAGCATCACCCTCCTTTTAACATGTCAAGTCTGCCATTCTAACCCAATCAGCCTGACATAATGATCTCCAGCCTTGTGCTCGTCAACATTCTCACCTGAGTTAACAAGACGATTACTGAAATGATCTCAGCAGCTCCTTTAATGACAGCAATGAAATGCAGTGGAAAGTTTTTTTTCAGGATTAAGTTAATTTTCATGGCAAAGAAGGACTATGCAATTCATCTGATCACTCTTCATAACATTCTGGAGTTTATGCACATTGCTATTATAAAAACTTAAGCAGCAACTTTTCCAATTTCCAATATTTATGTAATTCACAAAATTTTTGCCCATGACTGTACACATTAGAATTGAATTATAATGTACAATCTGAAAATTTACTTCAGGGTAAAAAAAAATGCGGTTACAAACCACACCATTAAATTGACGCTACAAAGTGCACATATAAATTGAGGTTACAAGCCGCACCACTAATGCGAGGTTACAAATCTCAACTTTGAAGTGACTTTACAAATGGTGTCTTTAAAGTGAGTTTACCAGTAAAACTATGTTACTGTACTGTTACCTGTAAAAACTGATAATTTAAGCAGTGAAAACTACAGATTTAAGGTAAACGATGTGTTATGATTTTGATTTCAGTACTCACAGCGAGGTTCTGCTCACTATTTAGCACAGTTACAGCTGCTATAAGCTTTGATTTTATGGGATTTTCTAACTAGAGGCTCACTATGGTGTGTACCCACAGGACGGTGTGTATGCGGAGCGCTCCGTCAGTTTGGGGTGAAGCCTGAGCTGAAGATGTCGGTGTGTCGGTATGTGAAGGACCGTGGTCCACAGGTTCTCCGGAGAGAGAGCTGTCCTGCACTTGTTCAACATCGTCTCCCCTTGTGATCGCAGCGTCTGGATCGGACTCTGACGTGCTGAGCAGACCCGGACCTGGAGCGCCGTCCTGCGTCACCTGTTGTAATTTATGGATACTTTACTGTCATTGCACAGCACACAAATGCAGTTCAGCTGTGCTGTGAATAAGTTTTTGCCTCCTTCCTGATTTTTTATAAAAAAATTGTTTTTGCATATTTCTCACACTTAATCAAACTAGTTTTAATATTACACAAAAATAACACTGTCCTGCACTTTTTCAACATCTTCTCCCCTTGTGATCGCAGCGTCTGGATCGGACTCTGGCGTGCTGAGCACACCCGGACCTGGAGCGCTGGCCTGCGTCACCTGCTGGTCCTCATCCTCAACCTCTGGAGATGTCGGCTGGGTAGAAATAAAACACAAAAACAAACAAACAAACAAAAAGGTTTGTGTTATCAGTTTACAAATATTAAATCCCAAGGTGTCATGTAATGTGTAAAATTATCCACACACACTCTAAATGAGTCACTGAAATTAAATGACTGGAGTTACACATTGCTATGTTCATTGCAGATGTTTTTCAGATGTTCATTAGCAATCTATTTTTAAAAAATATATATAAATTACTTTACTAACACAAATTACTAAAATAAACAGGATGCATTCATTTTTTTTATTTAGATAAAAAGCATAAAATATATTATACCTCTGAAGCCATCTTTATTATTTTTTTTTACTGTCAGGCATATACTTTTTTCAGCCTCTACTTTGTCGTCTGCTTTTTTTGACGCCACAAACAGGTGTTGCTTAGCAACCATGTCACGTGCCCCAAGAATCCGGAAGCGCCAAACGAATTTATTTATTTATTTATTTATTCCAAAAAACCGTATTAGTATCATTTATCTTACCACTCGATACAAACATATACAACATCAAACAAGACAAACAAAATAATAAAAGGATACTAAAATATAACCACACAGACAACACATAAAGCAGTAAACAGAGCGTTATATAATAATGCACTCACTGCAATCTGCCGAGCAGGGACATTAAATGTTATATGCTTTATCCATATATTTTAATTAAATTATTATTCTTTTTATTATTTTTTATAGTAACCATTTTTATTATTATTATTTTTAACAGTAACAACAATGACAACAAAACAACAACAAGAGGGGTATACTAATATCTCCCATTACAAGGTGGATTTGAAAATTTATTTTGAAACATTACAAGGACTTTTAAGCCRGAAAGCAACCAGAACGATGAAAACATTTAAAGAACTAAATTCCTCCTTTCTATCTTAATAAAAAAAAAAATTGTGCGTAAAACAATCGATAATTTTTCGTGACGCGTTTACGTCATGACGTTTTATACTTCCGGGTTTCCTTTGTTGTTCAGCCAATCACGGCGTCGGAGAAACAAGACGTAATGACGTGTTTATTTACGCCATGACGTTTTGAATTTACCGACGCCGTGATTGGCTGAAGGGCACAAGAAACCGGAAGTGTCCTATCGTGAGACTTCCTTGGCAACGGTGATTCATACCTTGACAACAGGAGTAATCCTTTACCTCAGTGAACAGTAAACGACTTTATCCGGATAAACTGACGCAGATAAATGCGATGTTTGCTATCTGACACTAAACCGTACTGACTGGGTTAAGATGCCGAGCCGTCGTGTCGTCGTGCAGCTCGTCGTGGCGTGTTGTGTGACTTTGCCGACACGCTGTGAATCTCCTCCACATCAGCTCGCGACAGATTTCACTAACGGCTCTTTTACAGACGGTGTGACTCCAACAGTAAACTCTTCACTGGCTGTAAATGCAACAGGTTCTCCAGAGCTGATCCTCCATGAGCTTGGACCCAGAGCCGGTACCGAGGGCCCGGTCGTGGCCACGGTCCGAACCTCAGTCACACAGATCACACGAGCTTCTGATGGTACACACACTCTTACTATTTTATTGGAATGTTTATGGTTCTCTCATGTTGGACTGAATTTCACCCTGTTATCTCATGCATGTCATTTATAGATACTTTACTGTCATTGCACAGCACACAAATGCAGTTCAGCAGTGCTGTGAAAAAGTTTTTGCCTCCTTTCTGATTTTTTATTTAAAAAAATTTGTGCATATTTCTCACACTAGTTTTAATGTTACACAAAAATAACCAGAGTAAATATGCGTTTTTTAAATGATGGCTTAATTTATTAAGGGGAAAAAAAGCTGTCCAAACCTACCTTGCCCCATGTGAAAAGGTAATTGCCCCCTAAACAGAATAACTGCTTGTGTCACACTTGGCGGCAACAACTGCAATCCAGCGTTTGTGAAGCCCGGCACTGAGTCTCTCACATCGCAGTTGGCCGCTTCATGCGTGGACGGAGTGTTTAAGGATCTCAATCAGATTTAAGTCCGGACTTTGATTAGGCCACTCCAAAACCTTAATTATTATTATTTTTTTGAGCCATTCAGAGGTGCACTTGTCCCGCTGAATAACCTGCTTGAGGTCACGGACTGATGGCTGGTCATTCTCCTTCAGGATTTCTTGGTAGAGCTCACAATTCATGCTTCCATCCAGGTCCTGACGTAGCAGAGCCCCAAACCATCACACTACCACCACCATGTCTCACTCTTGGTATGATGTTCGTCTTATGAAATGCTGTGTTCGTTTTAGACCAGATGTGACAGGACACACACCTTCCAAAAAGTTGAACTTTTGTCTCGTCAGTCCACAGAAAATTTACCCAGAAGTCTTGGGGATAATCAAGTTTTTTTTTTTTTTTTTGGCAAATGTGAGACGAGCCCTTGTGTCTGGCAAGTGACATTTAAATCAGCTTTCCAAAAATGTACAGTTTATTCTTGATTTAGCAAAGGGGACAATTACTTTTTCACATATGGCCAGGCAGGTTTGAGCAGCTTTTTACCTTAATAAATGAAACCATCATTTAAAGACTGTACATTCTGTATTTATTCGGGTTATCTTTGTGTGATCTTAAAATCAGTTTGATGACGTTTGGTTTGGTGTCAGTTCGTCCTCACACAGGCGTTTCACGTCGTTCTTTGTGGTTCTTTAGGTTGCACCTGTAACGTCACTCCTGATTTCTGTGATATCGGCTGCTGCTGTGATGTTGCGGACTGCGGCGTCGCAGATCTGAGTTCTGTTTTCAATAACTGTGGGCAAGAAGCACGGTAAGCTGATCTGTTTACCTAGAGATCATGATAATCGCCTACCTTCATCTAGATCTGTACCTACCCACCTCATGTCCTGTCTGATTTAAGACCTGGAGTGTGTATTGAGAGCTGGCTGATGTTCCGAGCCAATGTGGATCCTCAGCTGGTGACGGACACGGGAACTCTGTTCTGTGTTTGGAGAGGGACAGGTAACAACCATCTCTCTCTCTCTCTCCACCAGTATCAGTGTTGTAATGATGTGCTAAGCCTCGAGTAAACACACATGTAATGCAGGATGTTAATAAGCTTGTCTCTGTAATGTGTAGAATTATCGTATGCAAAATGTAACATATACAATACTCAATATCTCAAAGGTGTAAAATGTACATTATTTATTCATTCATTATTATTAATTAACATTTAAAGTCTACAGTATAAATATATAACAAATATATATAAAGTATCCAAAATGTAATGCACATTATATATATATATATATGTATATATGTGTGTGTGTGTGTGTGTGTGTGTGTGTAGACTCCGTGAGCGCAGGACAGACTGCACCCGCTGCCTCTGTAGGACCGTCCTCCATCTCGTCTCCTCACTTCTCACTAGCGGAGGTTCACACAACTCCGAACTCGAGTGTGTATAAGGTTTGTTACTCATGGTTTCTCCAGCTCCAGGAGCGACACGGCACACAGTCAATACTGCACACACTGAGACAATCTACTGCGGAATAATTGATCACCCGCATGTCACAGGTTGATGATGTCATCCTGACGTATTACAACACCACGTCCGTAGTGAGCGTGCTCAGACAGCCGTCCTCAGGCGCCGTGTCCTCCTCCTGCGTCGAGCGCAATCCTGCAAGTGCGGTTCAGTTGAGTTTTTTTATCCTCAAATTACAAGCAGGGCGACTGAAGAGTTTGATTATTTAATCACAGAATCCTTTCTCAGAGTTCCTGCGTTCCGGCTCTTCGTTCTGTTCCCGACTCGTGAGCGCTCAGACGTGTAGACGAGACAGCAGTCTGAGCTTCAGCTCCTATTTTACAGGTTTTAGTCTCCTAAAGGTAGGTGTTTGGAACAGGGCGGTTAATAACCTTGATAATAAATATGTATAATATCTACTGTATAGCATGTTGCCTGGGAATTGATGCAAGCTCATGTGTCAGATCTGAACTTTTACAGATTCCACGTCCCTCAGAAACGGACATTTTGAAGTTAATGGTAATTTATAGCTCATTTACTCATTTAATATTTCTTGATGACAATCGTTTAATAAAATATGCTTCCATGTCTTAAAATGAATAATCTGTCCTATCATCTAAGATTCCCATTGTGCCACTGGTCGAACTGCCTGGACTCACTCAGCGCAATGGTTCCTGTATGAACCTGGTGACGAAGGTCAGTGTGAGGACTTTTACCTAAATAGTCCAGCTAAGGATTTACGCTACCCAACCTAATTATCATAAGAGAAGACTCCGACATCTCCAGTAGATGCTGGCCGGCCAGATAACTTGTCAGGAAACGGTTTACCCTCATTGGTACGACCCTCGATGCTGACCCAACCTCATGCCCGTCGCAGGTGGAGTACGTGATTACGTACACCAGAGCAGGAGAAATCACAGCAGCGACGGTGAAGGCCAACGTTACAGACGCTAGCTTCGGAACGCAGATCCTGCAACAACATTCTGTGCAATTTCAGGTAAGATTTTGTATCAGTAGAGTAAAATAAAAGTAACAGTAGGGTATACCCCTCCCCTCGGCTTCACACACACGTGCTCTACACAGAAATTCTGCTCTGTCGCGATTCTTTTCAAAGGTAAAGTGCAGGTTCATTTGCTTTTTTTTTTTTTTTTACTTTACAACAGTGATTCACGCGAGTGTCATTAGCGATGTTCCTTGCTAATTTTTCTGATAAAACAGTCTTTCCACACACACACACACACACACACACACACACACACAAACGGAAAACACTTATCTGTCGGCATTTATTTTTATCTTTTTTAAAAGTGCAGGTTAATTTGTTTTATTTTTACTTTATATATTGTATTAATTATTTTTATGTATTAATTTTTTTCTTGGGCTGTGGAATGAATAATTTGAGTTTCCATTATTTCTTATGGGACAATTTGATTTGGTTTAAGTTATTTGTTTTGGAGCACGAGACCGCTTCTAGAGCGAATTATGCTCGTAATCCAAGGTTCCACTGTATATTAATAGTAGAGTTTAGTAAGCGCAGAGATCTTAAACAACACGCCTCACGTCGTAAAAAATGTAAAATTATTTACACCAACTAGTCACCTTCAGGTAGCTCTGCCAGTCGCAGAAGTCTGTGTTCTGGTGGACAAAAATAACTGGTTAAATAAAGAAATAAATCATAAAATGTTCATAATGAAGTAAATGTTGTTTGTGGAACTGTTTTATAAAAGCAATCACACTTATGCTGTCGTACTGAATATCAGCACAGCTGTGATGCCTTTGGTAAACAAGACGGTAAACAGCATCTATGAATGAATGATCTGGTTTGCAGTTGGCCACGCCCTCATCATCTCCTCCAGTGCTGCCATTGGTTGGCATTGAGGCAGGGACTCCAGTGATCGGCTGGTTTGGTGGACAAGCCGGACCCGTATCCTTTCAGACCTCCGCAGCTGGTTATTATCTGCACTGATTTCTCCTCAGGCAGTTGCATGTGTGTTGAAAATATCGTAGAATTACCGTGTATGTGATCGTGTGTGCGCTTTGACCGAGTGTCAGCTGACGATGCCAGGACTTTCCCCGGGAGGAGAGTGCACTACCGACCTCGCCGACCGCGCACCCATCCTGTTCACTCGCAACACCCTCACCGGCTGCACCTTCAGGTATTTACTGTCATCAAATACACCATGTTAACTAAACACACGATCCATTAACACAAATCAGTCGTCGTATCCTCTCCGAGACAAAGAGACAATACGTCGTTTATGTTCAGGTCAGTGTCGCAGGATTGCGCCTCTCTGAGAGCTCAGATCTACAGCATCCTCCGCGGGACGACGACCCCCGACACCGTCGCCATGACAGCGGGGTCACAGCCGCAGCAGAGCAAGGTCGTCGTGCAACAATGTCCAGAACCCGCTCCGGTAACTCCACCGACACCCGTTTGAATATCAGAAGTGATCAGACGCGACCCCTGTTCACGAGTGTTCTTGTCCCGGACGCTACAGGTCGAGGCGTGTCAGACGGGTTGTCTCGTACCCGTCTCCCTGTCAGTCAGGTTCCTCTGGGCTCAGAGGGGGACGTTGGCGCTGCCCCAGAATCACATCCTAGGTGTCAAATACGTCTTCAGCTGTCAGATCATGAAGGTGAGATGCTTCTTCAGTCCTGACAAACGCGCAGGTCTTAATTCTGTGTGGTATTATTATTCTAAAAACGCACCACTTCTTCTTGTCCCAGTGTCCCGTCGTGTCTCCTCTTCCTCTGACCACTCAGGTGATTTTCTCAGACGCCACCGTTTACCCAGAACCCCCCCGGGCCAAACCACGCCCTGAGTGGAGGTTTCCGTTTGGGTTCTTCAGCAGAGGGACAGAAGAGCTGGACAGCGTCTAGTGTGTGATGAAGAATGACCACTTCGTCCACAATTATTTACATTTTATTGTCATTGCATTAAACATTTGATACCTCACTGTAAAAAATGTATAAAGTGATTTTTCTGATAATTTATTTGTATTTTACAAAATACAGACTTGTTTCCTAACACACAGTGTTGAGTGTGATCTTTTACTGTAACAGTCTTTAGTAGCAGGTTACAGGTTACAGTCCTGCTCGTTGTTCTGTGTCTCTACGTCCGTGTCCTCGCTGACTTGCGCTCTGTCTTGTTGACGTAGTTGAGCAGGTGGACGATGGCAGCCGGAGTGACGCCTGGCAGACGAATCGCTGCTCCTAACTGAAAGACAACAACAAAAAAAAAACAGCATTTTTTTTAATATATAGAATTCCCCAATGAAGACAAAATCAGAGCTGATGAATCCCAACATCTCATTGTAAGGTTTCAGGAAAAAGGCTGTAGTACGAGTTCATTAACACACAGTAAACCCTGTACGGACTGAATATTATTCGGAGTTTATAAACCTGTGTACACTCACCGTGTCGGGCCTCGCTCGGTCCAGGATCTCTCGGACCTCGTCGGACAGAGACACGGGAAGTGAGAGGTAGTCGAGGTCTGGAGGCAGCGTGAGACTCTCCTCCTCCTGTATCCTCTCCATCTCTCTCTTCTGATTCTCACAGTGAGGACGGTACACGGCTACATGTGGGGAGCGAGACTCAACATTTTAGTAACAAAGCCCCTGTGTTTGCCAGAAACACACTGCTGTTCTTCATCCAGAGAACAATATAATAAATAATAATGTGTATAACTACAGCGGCACCTCGGCATACAGATTTAATCTGTTCTTTGGGTGAAATTTTGTACTTAATCCTGTATTCAGGGTCATGGGGGGGCGGAGCCTATCCCAGAAGACTTAGGCACAAGGCGGGGTACACCCTGGACAATCCATCACAGGGCACACACACGTACACTCACTCACACACTGCGGGCAATTTGGGAACGCCAATTAACCAAACCTCCATGTCTTTGGACTGTGGGAGGAAACTTATAATCATACATCTGTTGCATCTGAAAACAATCAAAACATTTAGAAAAGACATGTATATGAAATAAAATATGAAATGAATAGATATTAAACCTCGCTTAACCTCATTTTATGATTCCTCCCGTCACCGGCTGCTTTAAAAACCAAACGTCTCACTACCGTCCTTGATAACGTTCTTGGACCCGCGGTGCTACGTCTTCGTGAACAAGTTTTGAACGGCACGCGGACGTACTCGCGACTGAGCCAGTGTTCGGTTCAGATCGGTTTGGTTGTATGAAATGCTTCGTATGCCAAATTTCTTGCAAATTATTAGTTCTTTAGGCAAAATATTGTTTGCATGCCGAGGTCGCGCTGGACTACACTAACATTACAGAGACGAGCTGCAGGTTGTTCTTTGGAATGTTCAACAAAACTCATACAAACTGCTCCAGTTCTCGTCTTCTGTGTTTTGATGAAACCCTCACCTTCGATTTTGATCCGCTGGGAAAGCTCTAAATACTGTGTAAATATTTCAGGGAAGACGGAGACCAGCATTTCGAACGAGACCTCTTTATGCTGCAGCATCTCTTCTCCACTAGAAATAATAATAAAAAAAATAAAAAGCCCACACAGTTAATATAGATCATTATTCTTATTTATTAGACAGATCAGCTCGTGATTAACTCGAGTGTGTGTGTGTGTTCTGCTCGGTCTCACCCACCTGATGAGCGTGCTTTTCACCTCACTGATCCCTGCGTCTCGCAGTTTCCCTCTCCAGCATTGAGAGGACATGGTGACGGACTGCAGGGCGCCGAGGGCGTCGCCGAGACCCCGACTCACTCTCAGAGCCTCGCTGTAGCGCTCTGACGACACACACCCGACCTCTTCAAAGCCTGAGGGAAACCGGGTCACGCGGTTATTGCACGCTGTTACGTCAGAGATGCTGGAGAAATAAACTTGCGGTAAACACGCGGTACCTCTGAGCGTGAGGCGCAGGTCCGCGTTATCGGGGCGGAGCGAGGTCCTGAACTCGGCCCGGCTTGTGAACATGCGATACGGTTCGGTAACGCCGCGGCTCACCAGGTCGTCGATCATCACCCCGATGTAGCTCTCGGTACGGGACAGGGACAGCGGGGGCAGGGACAGGGCGGTCCTGCCAGCGTTAACACCCGCCCACAAACCCTGAAACCAGACCCATGCGTAAACATATAATAACATTTACACCAGAAAACAAATGAACGCTGGATTCTGTACTTTAGGACGGTGGTTCCCAAACTTTTGTTTCCTTGGAGCTTCTCCTGCACCTGAGGCCATATGGTATAAAATGGTAAAGTGGGCGTGTCTGTACATTGAAGATATTTGTGAAAAAATGTTTTGTGGGATGTAAGATGAGAGTAATAGAACACATGGAATTTTAGTTCATTCTGAAGTTTAACAGATGACGCTGTACATTTTTTAAAGCGCACTTATGGGTGTGCAAATGAATTTTATGCTAATCAAGTCGCGGGCACGGCTAGTTATACTTTAAGTGCGTAATTATGATCTCATCTAACGTGTGTAAATCTACTTCCAACAACCCTCAGAGGAGGGTCTGGGTTCGATTCCCGCCTCTGTGTGTGTGGAGTCTGCATGTTCTTGTGCTTGGTCGGTTTCCTCTCACAGTTCAGACATGCAGCGTAGGCTAATTGGCGCTCCCAAATGGCCCGTAGTGTGTGTGTGTGTGTGTGTGTGTGTGTGTGTGTATGCCCTGCGATGGATTGGACCAGCACTGGCACCAGACAAGAACTAACACCTGGTTCTCTTAGGAGGTGCTGTGATTGGTACCTGTGCCGCTGCTTCCTCGTACCCTGTCGTCCCATTAATCTGTCCTGCCAGGAAAAGCCCTTGGACGCCCTTGACCTGCAGCCACGGGAAAAGCTGCATCGGGCAAACGAAGTCATACTGCACACCGTAACCTACACACACACACACACACACACACAAACACAGGTATAAATTAGTCACACTTTTCCCAGCCAGCCTCCCTATACTGAAGTATCGCCACCATCAGGACACGTCCCGAACTACATGAAATCAGTAACCACTGGAGATCTTAAGCGTGTACCCGGTGTCCTAATCTCCACCCGGTGCAGAGGGGGAATTTCCCGGAGGAGCCGGAGCTGCAGGTCAGGGGGCATCGTCATGGACAACCCCTGAGGGTACACGAGGTCGGAGGTCAACCCCTCCGGCTCCAACCAGACCTGATGCTGTCGCCCTGGGAAACGCAGGACCCGGGACTCGATGGAAGGACAGTACCTGAGAGATGAAAAGAGACGAAGTGTTTAAATCAACATTAAACTAAAATAAATCCTAGAAAAGGTCAGGGGGTCAGCAGTGGTGCGAGGGGTTTTAAACGACTTGACCGTGTGTTTTTGGCGTGGCTTGTACCTGGGTCCTTTGGTGTCCTGCTGTATGTGCGAGTTCAGGTGCAGGCTCTGACGCACCACGTCTTCTACACCTGGTGTCGTGTGGGTCAGGTGACACGGGAGCTGATCCTCCGGCTGCGGAAACAAACAGGAAGCACGATCGCTACAGGAGCACTATGATCTTGTGGTATTAGTAACCGGATCAGGTTAATTTTTTCATTTTTTTTGTTGCATGAGATCATCAATCTAATTTTAATATTACACAAAGGTAACCCGTATAAATACAAAATGCAGTTTTTAAATGATGATTTAATTTACGAAGGGAAACAAAGCTGTCCAAACTCCGGACATAAATCTGAATGCAATCCTAATAGAATGACCTTACACAGGTTAAACCCTCCAATGTGGCTGAAGTAAAACCATTCTGCAAAGCAGAGCGGTCCAAAATTCCTCCACAGCAATGTGAAAGATTCACTGTCAGTTGCCGTAAACGCTTGATTGCAGTTATTAGGTTTAGGGGGCACTTACTTTTTCCACATAGGGCCAGGCAGGGTTGGGCAGCATTTTTCCCTTAATAAATTAAATAGTCATTTAAAAGCTGTGTTTTGTATTTACTCTGATGATCTTTGTGTAATATTAAAATTAGTTTGATGATCTGAATCTTTTAAGTGTGACAAAAATTTTTTTTTAAAAATCAGGAAGGGGGCAAATAGTTTTAACGGCACTGTGTGTTAATCTGATGTATGGAGACCTACTAATTTTTTTTAGATTTATTTAGATTCTTCACCTTGCAGTGTGTGTGTTTGTTAATGAAGCTAAACGGAGTCGGCCGCGGGTCAGGAAGGTGAAGCTCAGCGAGGGAGAAGTCGACCGTGTCCTTAATGATGCGAGGTGGCGTCCCGGTCCTCAGACGGCCGAGTTTCAACCCGAGCACTTCTCTCAGACTGTGTGAGAGACCGGCGCAGGACGGGGGTTCGCCCATCCTCCCTCCTGGAGACGTGGTCCGGCCCATGAAGAGGGCGCCGGAAAGGAAAGTGCCGGTGGTGATGACGACGGAGCTGGCGAGTATTTCCCCAACGCCATCCGCTGAGAGAGATACGGAGACAATGTGAGCGTGAAGGGGTTTTAAAAAAATAAACAAAAAAGAAAGAAACAAAAAAAAACCCCAGCAAGATCGTTCCTTACCCATACGAACGCCGGTCACACTATGTTTCCCGGGTTTTTCTGGGTCAGCAGCAGACACGATCAGATCCTCCACAGAGCCCTCGATCACAGTCAGTCTCGGCATATTGAGTAACTGTGACTGAGAAACGGCAAAAGAAGAAAATTACTTTGCAAATAAATTTTATACGCTCAACTGTAATTCATCTTTCTTTCACTCCTTTATCCGCTGGTTAGAAATACAGTATTGCTACACATGACTGAGTGCCGCAGGGATATAGAGAGGAAAAAAAAAAAAAAAACGAGTCCAGGATACACCCCTGAGGCATCCCGACAGATCACGAAAGCCTAAGGCATCATACTCCAACAGGTGCTACCTGTATGAACTCCCTGTAGCGGCCCCGGTCCAGCTGTGCTCTCGGGCCCCACACCGCCGGTCCCTTGCTGCGATTGAGGATGGAGAAGTGAACGCCGGCGTAGTCGCCTCCTCTACCCATCAGGCCATCCAGAGCATCCACCTCCTTCACCAGCTGACCTTTTCCTACTCCTCCCAGTGAGGGGTTGCATGACAGCGCACCTGGAAGATAAACGGGATTAACAAGTGCGATAAATAAGCCGCCTCTCTCAAAAACTCATAATAATCACTTATTAAAGTTTGCAGTGTTTTGAGCTACTTGTTTTAGCAATCCTGGATATTCGGACGCACAACACAAAGCTATTGAATTCTGGATTCTGATTGGACAGGAAGTGTAACAGCGACATACACGCGAACCCCCACGTACTGACTAACGGCCCGTGACTTACCGATCGTTTCGATTTTATGCGTTATGAGCAGCGTTTCGGCGCCGATCCTGGTCGCCGCAGCAGCCGCCTCTGTTCCAGCATGGCCGCCACCCACCACAATGACGTCATATTTGTGGGTGACGTCATTGGTTTTCTGAGAGTGACATCTGGACAGGAAATGATGTCGGACGAGCAGCCGCCGTAATTTCAACATGGGGGAGTTGATATTTTAAAACGGCATCATAAAGGAAAAAGCAAAGAGCTAAAGTAAGACAGAAAGAAAGAACAGTTAGTGATGGGTGATATATCAATACTGTGAGACATTAGGATGAAACTTTTTAGTATAAACCCATCACATTTTGTTCATTGTATATTCTAAACATGGCTTCAATTTATCACAAAACATTTTGCAAATACTTCTTAAGGTCATTTTTCTTGCTTTTTTATTCGCACTACGTGACATATACTCTGTTTAGGTTTTTTAAATTTTATTTCCACAAGCCTGTCAAAATCGCTCCTTTAATCACAGCCAAGGTATAAACTTCTCTAACGTGAATTACGTTTACTGTACCTCAGGAAAACAGTTGATTCAATTTAAACTGATAACCGTCTCATGTTTGACATCCTTTCTCGATGATTCTCGGCGAGCGCGTACCAATTGGCTTCAAACTGACAGTTTAGAGCCCTAAGTAGGGTTTATATCGCCTGCATGTTTCTACACCTGTGTAGTGTACTTTGTAGGAACAATGGCGCTGTTTGGGACACAGCCGCATCACCGGCGCGTGCAGGAGGCCGCCATTACTGTGAGCCGATAACCGTAATAACGGCTGTATGCGCGAATACAGAATATGAAACACATTGACGAAAAGCTGTTTTTTAGGAATGGGAATCACTAGTCACCTCCCGATACGATATTATCCCGAAACCTCATTGCCGATTCGATTAAAATTACAATTCTATAAATATCACGATTTAATATTACATTTAGTTACAATTTAAACCTTTAAAAAAAGTTTACTGAGTAATTAAATGTAATGTTTACTTATAATATGAGTTTTCTCACTTAAAAAACAAGTGCAGCGTTTAAACAATACAAATTAACTTCAAATACAAGATTTAAACGTTTAACTTCAAATTAAATGAAACACATTGTTACTGAACAGCACGTATCTCATAATTATTATTTCTAAACAAACTTAGCGAATACAATTCACTCCTACCACACGGGATGGAAATGTGTACGTACACAAATACAGAGTGGATCACCTGTAGGATTATAAAGAAATGGCAACGTTTTACTGCCTTCAAAGTCTAAAACCTCATCTCGACAGTGAGCAGATGGGTTTAGTGGCAGGAGCGTGCGGGGCTTCTAACGCATGCTAATCTGCGGTGATCAGAGGCTTTTAATGTGTCTGATTTTTTTTGTAACGCTATAACGAAGAAGAATAAATCATGTAAAATGATCAAATGTTCCTCTGTTATGGACAACAGTTTTACACATTTTTTTTTCACTCAGTGATAGCTGTGCATACACTAATAATCAAATTACATTTGATGTAACGTTTAACATTACATTTAGCTAGCTAAATGTTTGTTATATTTGGTAACCTAGGTGTTCATGTCACCAAATCCTAAGTGTTTTGTCATAAGTTCCAAGTGAAATGCTCATACTAGAGTAGTAGTAAGTAGTATAACATACTAATTAGTTTAATAAAATATTAGGCATTTCATACACATCATCTACTGTACAGACAGTGCATGTGCTGTAGTTTGCTAGTTAACAAGAGAAAGGATTTCGTACAAACTTCAATCTGAGCAGTAAATGTGATTAGATAGCTAGCTGGCCTACATTTTTACTGTAGCCTGCACTGATTTAAGACACTGTTTTTAATTTCTGATTTCCGCCCAACGCAGTTAAACAAAATTAGAGTATCATTACTTACTGCACAAAGCAGCTCAATAGTACAGTAATAGCAAGAAAGTTAACACACAATAGTGTTTTAAAACACAAATTGTCTCTTTTCTGCAGATGCAACGTAACCCACTATGTTTAGCTAACTACTGTGAAACTGTAGAATTAAAATGTCCTTTTTAGGTGATCGATTTGACGTTTCATCTGGTGAGATGATGATGAAATGATGGGATGGTTTCAGTGTGACAGATTGTAAAGTTTCTCAGCACTGTTCTCCAGGCGGTCCCTGTACTCCAGGCTGGTGTAGTTACATTCAGGGACTTGCTCTAAGCCGTACATCAAACCCCAGCAACAACACGCAATAACGGCTGTGCTGTCGCTGTCTCCTACAGAGAACCAAAAGAACAAACAGGTTCTGAACAATACTGAACATTATCGTTGCACGGTTATTTAAAATAACATCACATTGAAATAAGCACAAAGTTTTATAACCTTTTATAACTTTCCATCTTATACTACATTCTCAAATCACTCATGTTGCCTGTAGACTTAAAATTACCCTGAAGTTTTTCCATAAGGACTCTTCGCATGGATAATAATGCTAGCTAAATATCTAGAACTTTATTTCAAAAAATTAACAATTGTTTGTTGCCAACTACATAAAAAATTTGAACGTTTCCCCACCAGGTGTAAGAAATGAGCGTAATGCGCTAACTGACTCAGGTCTACATTACTGACCTCCGTGGAAACCTGCACGGCTCATTAGCTCCTCCCAGTTCGACCCCGACCCCAGGAGAGCATCCAGAGCTATCATTGGTGCATCGTGACCACTTCGCCCCGCCCATCCTGAGAGGCTGAAGCTCTTATATGCCTCGTCACGTTCAGCTGGTCCATACTGCACAGGAAAGACCACTGGACCTGTTCCTGAGGATAAACCCCTCAAATCAAGATACCTGAGAGAAGAAGAAAAAGGTTTTTGAGATGGTTAAAGTTCAAGCTAGTGTCATTTAAATTGTTAATTTAAAAGACAGTACTGATCTAGGTATGCTACTCAATTTAGTTACATAGCTAACATAAAACAAGATCATATACAAGAATATAACTTGTTTTCTACTATAAAATCTTTACCCAGGTAGCCATGTTCACTCAAAAATGTCTGTTTGATAATACAATGAGTTAATGTATGATGAACGATTATATATATAATATATAACATATGATGAAATCCTCCTGAAAAGATCAGCTACATGAATTATTGAAAATACTGTATGAACTTAAACTGTAAGAGACACAGCGATCATATTCACCATTCCCATTTCTCCATGAAGTATCCCCAGTCTCTCTCTGTCTCAGGAACGGCGTATCCTGATGACTTCACAAGCTCCTTCGCTATTGGACACGCCTCCTTCAGTAAGCCCAGCCCCCAGGTCGTGATTGGACGACGCTGGACGGCGTAAGCTGTGAACAGTGCAGAAGCAACAGCACCGAGGAATCCAGTCGGATGTGGATGGGTCATTCTGCCGGTCTCCATGGCAACAGTGACCAAAGAGGAGAGCTGCTCCGGTCGAGGGTACCTGGTTATACATTTTTTTTTTTACTTTAGTAGTTTGAATACATCATTCCATTGGGAAATTACTTTTCTTGTGAACCTGGGCCGCACCTCAACCCGATGCACATGGACCTCATGGCAGCTCCACATCCTGTCCCGTCTGGATTGTACGCTATTCTGTAGCCCCCTTCTGCACCTGGTTTTAACTGAGACACACCTATGGAGAGACCCGTAATTCATCTTTATCAATGTTCTTCGGTCAATTAAGCCCCTTTACAATGAGGCCATGACTCTTTACTCATTACTGATGTACCCAGAATGCTCGATGGTCCCGGTTTCCTCCCTTCCATATCCTTCATACCCTCCACATAAAGAGACGCCACCTCATGTAGCAGGTCCTCGCCTTCCTTTCCTGAGACAGAAACAATTATATGTGATGTAATAACAATTTATAGTACAATTTCAATTGCTTTTCTGTTGTAGTGAATCAACGTGAATGAAACCTTTCTGAAAGTCAAACCTGTGGCTAAAGCTTCGGCAGTGGCCAGGTGGAGGACCGTATCGTCACTCACTGGCCAATCAGGAAGCTGAACAGTGATGTTCTTTAGTCCTCCAAGTTCCTGTAGTTCCTACAAAGTGGAATTAAAGCTAGTTATGTGTGTGCATAAATTCATTACAGTACAGCAATCTCACGTTCCCCAAAGAAGATTCCACAGGAACAACTACTGTTTTAAAAACTCTAAATGTCCTGTTAGGAAGGTCACTGTAGATTTTAGCCAAAGGTTATTTATAATGTAGTTCAATACTGCCAAGTTCAATACTGCCGAGACTGCCAAGTTGGACCCTTGAGCAAGGCCCTTAACCCCCAACTGCTCAGATGTATAATAAAAAATACAAATGTAAGTCACTCTGGATAAGGGCATCTGCCAAATGCCTAAATGTAAATGCAATACATTATTATAAACATACATAAGTTTATGTACAAAAATACTTATATGTTTGATCAATTTAAGGTGAAATATTCAATATTTTTCATTTATTACTAGTATGAATAATTGGGAGAATTATGCAGTAATGGCAATAAATAATAATTTACTGCTTGCTGGTCATTTTATAGACGTGTCCCCCAACTCACCTTCACACACACTCAAATCATTACAAGAATTTATATAAATAAAACAAAAAATGTTATAAGTCATCAATGCATCATAGTGCACTCATAATGTACACTGCTCGGTTTATGAGACAAACCTGATGGATTGCTGGGCCAGACTCGTTGTATTCCCACAGCTGATTCCTATAACCCAGAGCGTCTCCAACTCCGCTCAGCAGCATGCCCACCTTATAGTGTTCAAGACCAGCAGGACTGAACAGCGAGACATACAGAGATTAGATCAGACACAATGGAGTCAAAATTGGGTGGTATCAAAAAGTTTCGAAACTAGTTTTGTAACACGCCAAAAGATGGCAGCACTTGGCTGCACACATTGTTACAGGGAGCACCAACTTTCATAAGTCAGTGTCCAAAACACATCGTCCTGTGTACATCGGGAGCTGTGCAACTGGTGCTGTTCTGACCACGATCATTTCCACGTCTGCTATTTCATCATGGACAGCAAGTTAGAACAAAGAGTGAGCGTGAAATTCTGCATGAAACTGGGCCAATCTGCCACAGAGACGTTTGACATGATTAGGCAAGTTTATGGCAATGCTGCAATGAGTCGTTTAGGATGTTTTGAGTAACTCAAGAGTGGAAGAACATCACTGGAAGATCAGGAAGACCTTCAACAAGCCCTGAAAATGTTGAAACAGTTCAACTTGATCGTCTGAGAACTATCCACAACGCTGCTGCCATTGTTGGTGTGTCATAGGGAACAGTTCAGGCGATTTTCATGTGTGATTTGAATATGCAGCGTGTTGCTGCCGAGTTTGTCCGCAGGCTGCTGATCCAGGAGCAGAAGAGGTCTACCAAGAACGCTGACAATGCGCTGTGGATGATCATTAACAGTGACAAAACTTGGTTGTAATGGTTACGACCCTGAGTCGAAGCGACAGTCTTCACAGTGGAATAGACCATCAATTCCTCAGCCAAAAAAGGCGAGGCAGGTCCGCAGCTCGACCGAGTGCACGCTCATCGTCTTTTTCAATATTCACGGTTGTCTGGTGAGAATTCGTCCCCAGGGGCCAGACGGCCAATAGTGAATGCTACTGCCAGGTTTTAACGTACGGCGAGAGCAACCGGATCTGTGGCGCTCTAATCTCTAACATTTTTTGATACCACCTCGTATACTTTGATTATAACGTATGTAGAATGCAGATAGATATATTACAAAGAGATTTGGTAGACTCATTCCATTGACAAGGGCACAGTCAGTTCTGGACAGTTAACAATTATGAAAAGTACAAACATTTTTTATTTAAT
>QMIH01000204.1:441070-466952 GCA_003987875.1 Clarias batrachus
TATATATATATAACATTTCAATCACTCATGTCAAAATGAATAACTGGTACATGTGCGATTACTGAAATCAGTGGGTTTATTATTTTATCTGCAGACAGGTACAAAATTTGGTTCATAGATGGGTGGGGGAGGGGGCGTGTGATCACAAATAATATTGGTATAATTCAATGCATTACAAAAATATAAAAGATTTATAATCATATTTATATAGTCAGTGACTGAATTTAAAATAAGATGAAATAAGATTAGATAAATTAGATATGGAAAAGTGCATTTAGAATCACGTAGAAACTGGCTGAATAATTAAATACATTTATTTAATAAAAAACATAAATCATCTCAAAACTCATCAACTGAAAAAAAGTTTGTAAAGTACAAAATAAAGTGCATTAAAAGTAAAAAAAACTTGAATTACGATACTAATTTTTTATTCTACACATTTGTTGCATTAATCTTTTATTCTTATTTATTTATTTCAATCAGTTTTTGCCCATTTGCTAACCCACCCGGCCATGCTAATGTTCCTCCGCGGGGTCAGGGGGCTCGCTGGTCGGTTCAGTCTCTTAGGCGACACCGCGGATCCGAACTTTTCCCGCTGCGGCCTTCTTGTACTTTTCCAGCGACGGGTTTTTCCCCCAGCGGTCTTTTTTCAGTTTAAAAGTGTTTGCGACAGAATAAAAACAAGTTCCAGAGATTTGGTTCTTTTATCTCTGCGACTGGTCTTTCCAAAAAATAGCAGCTGAAAGAAGAGGAGAAGGCTGTCGGCTATTTTAGGACTAGTGAAGGGGGGAGTGTGTGTGTATGTGTGTGAGTGAGAGAGAGTGAGAGAGGGTGTCTATAAACTGTACAGGAACTGTGAAATTTCTACAAATTAATAAATGCCCCCCCCCCTTCTTCAGTTTGAATGTAAATAAAATTCCTACAGACTGTAATCGATTCAGCCAAATATAATGTACGTGTATGTCCTTTATGTATTTTGTGATCATTTGTATAGTTTACAAAATCCCTAGATTTATACATTTTTATTTTGGTTCATTGTTATAAAGGTGAAGCTATATTGTCTATACATTGGTAAAAACCAGTCTCAGAAAATTTTTGTCTGTATGTCTGTCCGGTCAGTTTTGCATGATGCTCTGACACACAAAAAAAGTGAATTTGAACACGCTGGAGTCGTTTTAAGACAAAACTTCATCTTTATCTGATCTACTTTTTCCATTTCTCATCTGTGATTCTCTCTCTGATTACCGAACAGGGAGTGTATTTGTCTCCCTGTTTGTTAATTAGGAGTATTTAGAGTACACCCTCTTTCTATACTATATGTTTATTTATCAGTGCTAAAATAGCAATTGAGTTTTATCAACAACTGGGGGGGGGGTGATGATGCCCACCTTTAAACAACATCCTGTATAACTGAGTAATAGGTAGAACCAGGGTTAGCGGCAAAAACTAGAAGTAAACTTTTTTTGTTTTGTAAATATTCCAGATCCCTTAGGAGACAATGGCTCTTTTTTAATTTACCATTTCTCTAATTCATTGATATTTGAGTGCATTTACTTTTTTTTTTGTCAAATAAGTTTTGTTGAAAGACAAAGATTAGACGATGGATTAACATGGTTACAAAGTTTGAGTCTTATTTTTCTTATACAAGCACAAACACAATTGAAACTAGAGGAAAGCAACAACAATGATAATGATAATGATAATAATATAAAGAATAAAATAAAATAGTGACAATAGTAACAATAAATAAAAATTTACAAAAACAAAAAAAAAAAGAAGAGGGGGGGGGGGATTCACAAACCCGTCCTCACCAAACCTGTTTAGTTAAAATATAAAGCATGATGAAACATTAAATTATGGCATTAACAAATAATGCATTAGTCTGTAGAGTTTCCATCAAGATAACAGAGAAAAGGATGGCAGATTTTGTCAAACTGCTCCAAGTTGTTCCAAATGTAGAGAGGGGCATTTACTTTTGAACAGCATCTAATGGGACAAGGTCTGGACTTTAACTTCATTACACCTTGATTTTTGTTTTTCCTCTTCATCCATTTATATGCTGGTGTGCTTGGGATCATTGTGCGCAACAAACATTTTGGCCTTGTATAAGCTGCTGGACCAAAGCGTTCATATTTGTGCCAGGAATATTTGGGTTAAAGTAGAGTTTGGCTTAGTGGTTAGCAATGTCGGCTTAGCACCTCCATCGTCTGGGTTTGATTTCCCCTCAGAGTAGTTTACATGTTCCCACCATGCTTGGTGGGTTTCTTCCAGGTACTCCGGTTTCCTCACACAGTCCAAACACAGGCCGATTAGGCTAATTGGCATTCCCAATTCGCTCGTAATGCGTGAATGTGCATGTGAGTGCTGACCATGTCCCACAGCTGAAAGACAAGCCCAACATCAACTAAATACACTAAAAACACACACAATACACAAATAGGGACAATCTGATCAATTTGATTCTTATACATTCACATCTCACACAAACTTCCATAATTTTGGTTGTGTAAAGTTGTTTTGCGACAATGACAATTGTTAAAAGCATTACACAAATAAAATGTATTCTAATGGCTATAGAAGAACATTTGAATGTAATTTAATCTGAATTAATCTAATTAGGGTAGTCATTCTTTCTTACGTACAAAATGACAACAATGCAATGATGTTTGCATTGATGTGAGATGCTGAAATACCCCGTTCAAAAGTACGAGGAGGAACCTGTAGTTAAAGCCAAACTACAGCAACACATACTATACTGAATATGTTCAAATTTTATTCATTCAGCTTCATAATTATAAAAATTCTATTTACATTTAAATTGATCCCATATACATTAAATACGAGTGAGCAATATAATTGGAACGCATCTAGACTCTTTTCTGTTCTGACACCTAGGTGATGGAATGAAATACCTCTAGATATCTGTACAGCTGAGTCTTTGGCAATCTTTAAATGTCGACTTACTGTGTCTGTTTCTTCAGTACTTGGGTTAATTTAGTCTCTGTGTGTACAGTATTATTTATTATAGTTTCAAGATTCAATAAAGACTCAGAATCATGTGTCACGACAATCTTTATTTCACATGATTGAAATTTGCCTTTATATAGTATTTCTCAGCATATTTTATTGCATTTTATTTAGAACTAACACGCACATTCTCAAGTGTGTCTTCACTGTGTAAATATGTTTCTAATGAAAGATGTTTTCAGTGGAAATGAATTGTGGAAAAAATGTGAAAAACAGTGCATTTAAAAATAGTATATAATCTATAATAATACATAATAGTAAATAATATAAATTATATATTTTTTAATAAAGGATGTAAAATGATAAATGGTCTAAACTAATCAGAGTAATGTATCAATTATGATTTTCTGTGATTCAACTTCAAATCCTGATGCTGAAACTGTTGCTATTTTAAAGTAATTCTACTGATTGTTTATTATGTTAGCAGTGTTGAATGTAGCCATATAAATTTAAATCGTAGCTTATATTGCACACTGACGCAGGATAACCTTTTCCGATAGCAGTTTGGAGGAATATAGAATGTAGCAGAAAATGTGTGTGCATTTGCCCACCTGTTTCCTAAGAGCAAAAATGGGCTAGGTTAGCCATATTATCCAGCTGGATAGCTAATGTTAAAGTGATAGCTGTGTGCATTAATGACATCCTCAGTGTTAACGTGTTCAGTGATATGGAGCTAAAGCTCACATCAAGTCTGTTTCTTAAAACTTGAAGATGGCTAGTTAGTGGTTTTACCTTTTAATTGCCCTTCAACTTTTATATCACTGCTGTGTGTGGATATTGTTGTGAATGAACACAATTATATTTACACAAGACAGATCTATTGGTACTTAAACCCTTTTTTGGTTCTTGTGAAATGCCTGATAATTGGTGGAAAATAAAAAAAAGCATAAAAAGCCTGCAAGCGGCCAAAGCAAAAAGTATTTTGTTCAGCACCCATTTTCATTTAAGTCCCTTTTCCCATATTCTGACATGCGAGAAAAATGCACTACCACAAAGGGGCTTTGCTAGCAGCAGCCAATTTGCCTTTAAAGCTTCAGAATTGAACTGAATTTAGTGTGATAATGTGTAAAGTTTCTTGGCACACTTCTCCAGCCGGTCCCTGTACTCCAGTTTAGTGTAGTTACACTTGGGCACTCCATTCATCCCATACATCAGACCCCAACAACAACAGGCTATGACCGCCGTGCTGTCGCTGTCGCCTGCACAGAACCAAAAGAACAACCAGATGGTGAAGTTACAAATATTCACAGTGGATACAGAAAATAATCCACATTTAAAATCACATTTTTCCGTTTTACAGACTGAAATTAAGACAGAATCAGTTTTTGTGTCAATGATAAAACATGATGCTTAACATCAATAATAAAAAAAAAAAAAACAGAATCACTGATTTGGAAAAGGATCACCTCCTCCTAAAATAACTTGTGAACTCAATCAGGTGAAGCTAATCACCTTCTCAATGGCATACAAAGCTTTGCACATCTAGATTCTGCAAAACTTGACTACACTTCTTTGCAGAATTGCCCAAGTTGAGTTAAATTTGACGGTGACCGTTTGTTGACTGCAGTTTTCAAGCTATTACACAGATTTTCAGTTTGGTTTAAGTCTGGGCTCTGACCAGGCCATGCAAAGACATTCACCTTTTTCTCCTTCAAACACTCGGTGGTCAGTTTTTCTGTGGTAAACCTTCTTTCCATTGACAACTTTCTGGCAGAGGGCAACAGATTTAGCTCAAGAATTTGGTGGTATTTTGCCAGATCCTTTTTCCTTTTATCCTGACAAGTGTTCCAGTACCTTCTACAGAGAAACACCTTCATAACAGGATATTACCACCTCCATGCTTTACTGTAGGAATGGTGTTATTTGGATTGACTTCTAATGTTTTTGGCCAAATAATAAAATCTTTCACCTCATCAGACCACCTGCATTTTTGCAAAACTCAGTCATGACTGCATGTGGCGTTTCTTGAGGAATGACTTTTATTTGTAACCAAATTATTATGAGCCAAATCTGTGGAGAAGTTGTGATATTATTCTCACATGCACACCATGACCACTCAGTGTCACAAATTCCTGCAACTGCTTCAGAGTTGCTGTGGGCCTCTATGTAGGCTCTCTGACCAGCTTCCTCTTTGCTTTTTCATCAAGTTTGAAGCTTGACAATCTTTTATTGTATTTTGACATGTAATATATTTCACTTGGATGTTAAAAGTTACAAAAAGTAAGATAAAATATAAAAAAAAAACATGTGTCTTCATTTCAGGCTGCAAATCAACAAAATGAGATCATTTTAAAGGGGCTGTGATTATTTTCCATACCTAATGTCAACATTAACAAGAAGTCAACATCATTTCCAAAAGTCATTTCTCAGCACCGCTCCCTTTTTTTTTTACATCAGTAATCTAAAACAAGGATCTGGAATGGATATTAAAGCATAAAAGGAGGTACTGAAAGCGGAAAGCAGAAATTACTGAAATAATCAAGTTGAACCGCAGAGCAGGTAACAAGACGGAGCCCAAACAAAAGCTCGGCAAACAATAGAAAAGCACCTGAAATGACCCTCAAACAAAATACCCTGAGTGCAGTGCTCGTCTCATTCAGAGTGAGGTGCGAGGAGAAATTACCTCCATGAAATCCTCCTCGGTTCATTAGCTCCTCCCAGTCTGACCCCGCCCCCAGGAGGGCATCCAGAGCTATCATGGGTGCATCATGACCACTGCTCCCCCCCCATCCAGACCAGCTGAAGCTTTTGTACACTTCGTCGCGTACAGCAGGTGTGTAAACCTCAGGAAAGACCGCAGGACCAGTTCCTGATGACAAACCCCTCAACTCTAGATACCTGAGAGAAGAAAGTGACGTCACTGATATCATTCTTATTTCTCCAGATGATACCAGAAGATGTTTCAAATCTACAATGCAGATCAAAAGTCTCACTTTTCCCATTTCTCAGTAAAGTATCCCCAGTCTCTCTCCGTCTCAGGAACGGCGTATCCCGCTGACTTCACAAAATCCTTCGCAACTGGACACGCCTCCTTTACTAAACCCAGTCCCCAGGTTGTGATTGGACGGCGCTGGATGGCGTAGGCTGCAAACAGCGCAGAAGCAACAGAACCGAGGAAACCTGTCGGATGGGTGTGGGTCATTCTTCCGGTCTCCACGGCAACGGCAACCAGTGAGGAGAGCTGCTCTGGTTGAGGGTATCTGGTGCAAAGGTAGCGTCAGTCAAATAAAAAGTGATGTTTTACTACACAGGATACAGTATGTGTTTATATGCTCCAACCTGAGACCGATGCACATAGCCCTCATGGCAGCTCCACATCCTCCACTTGTTCTGTCATAAGCGATTCTGTAGCCTCCTTCAGCGCCTGGTTTCAACTGGTCTACACCTATGATGAAACACTAGAAGTATGAAGTAAAAACACTGATTTGTTGTGAAACTCTGGTGAGACAATCCATGCTGTGTTTTTACCATTGATGGTTGCCCCTCCTGGAGCCCTTCCAGACATGTCCTTCATACCCTTTATGTAATGAGAAGCCACCTCATGCAGAAGCTCCTCACCTTCCTTACCTACAAGACAATAACATTTTTACCACAGTGCAATTAGACATGCTGTGGGAAAGGATAATTTAGTAGTAGGATGATGAACCTGTGGCTAAAGCTTCACCGGTCGCCAAGTGAAGCACCGTGTCATCACTGACTGGCCAACCAGGAAGGCTAACAGTAATGTTCTTAACTCCTCCGAACTTCTGAACATCCTACGAAATTGAAAGACGTGAATATGTTACTCTTTTGCACCACAGGCAAAAAAAAAAAAAAAAAAAAATCATGATTTATTCCAACTGGTTTAAATGCTGTGAGTGCCAGTTTATGTCCCAGACTTATCCCAGTTTTGGCATCAATACACAGTATACCCTGCCTTGCGAAAGTATTCGGCCCCCTTGAACTTTATGAACTTTTTGCCACATTTCAGGCTTCAAACATAAAGATATAAAACTGTAATTTTTTACAATCAACAACGAGTGGGACACAATCATGAAGTGGAACGAAATTTATTGGATATTTCAAACTTTTTTAACAAATAAAAAATGGAAAAATTGGGCGTGCAAAATTATTCAGCCCCTTTACTTTCAGTGCAGCAAACTCTCTCCAGAAGTTCAGTGAGGATCTCTGAATCATCCAATGTTGACCCAAATTACTAATGATGATAAATAGAATCCACCTGTGTGTAATCAAGTCTCCGTATAAATGCACCTGCACTGTGATAGTCTCAGAGGTCCGTTTAAAGCGCAGAGAGCACCATGAAGAACAAGGAACACACCAGGCAGGGCCGAGATACTGTTGTGGAGAAGTTTAAAGCCGGATTTCGATACAAAAAGATTTCACAAGCTCTAAACATCCCAAGGAGCACTGTGCAAGTGATAATATTAAAATGGAAGGAGTATCAGACCACTGCAAATCTACCAAGACCTGGCCGTCCTTCTAAACTTTCAGCTCATACAAGGAGAAGACTGATCAGAGATGCAGCCAAGAGGCCCATGATCACTCTGGATGAACTGCAGAGATCTACAGCTGAGGTGGGAGACTCTGTCCATAGGACAACAATCAGTCGTATACTGCACAAATCTGGCCTTCATGGAAGAGTGGCAAGAAGCCACTTATTTCTTAAAGATATCCATAAAAAGTGTTGTTTAAAGTACACACCAAACATGTGGAAGAATTGCTCTGGTCAGATGAGACCAAAATCGAACATTTTGGCAACAATGCAAAGCGTTATGTTTGGCGTAAAAGCAATACAGCTCATGACCCTGAACACACCATCCCCACTGTCAAACATGGTGGTGGCAGCATCATGGTTTGGGCCTGCTTTTCTTCAGCAGGGACAGGGAAGATGGTTAAAATTGATGGGAAGATGGATGGAGCCAAATACAGGACCATTCTGGAAGAAAACCTGATGGAGTCTGCAAAACACCTGAGACTGGGACGGAGATTTGTCTTCCAACAAGACAATGATCCAAAACATAAAGCAAAATCTACAATGGAATGGTTCACAAATAAGCATATCCAGGTGTTAGAATGGCCAAGTCAAAGTCCAGACCTGAATCCAATCGAGAATCTGTGGAAAGAACTGAAAACTGCTGTTCACAAACGCTCTCCATCCAACCTCACTGAGCTCGAGCTGTTTTGCAATAAGGAATGGGCAAAAATTTCAGTCTCTCAATGTGCAAAACTGATAGAGACATACCCCAAGCGACTTATAGCTGTAATCGCAGCAAAAGGTGGCGCTACAAAGTATTAACTTAAGGGGGCTGAATAATTTTGCACGCCCAATTTTTCCATTTTTTATTTGTTAAAAAAGTTTGAAATATCCAATAAATTTCGTTCCACTTCATGATTGTGTCCCACTTGTTGTTGATTGTTCACAAAAAATGACAGTTTTTTAAGTTCAAGGTGGCTGAATACTTTCGCAAGTCACTGTATATGTGGAAAGTGCTTGGTTCCAGGTTGTTATCAACACTTTGGGGAAGAACCACACATGGGTGTGACGATAAGATATACTTTTGGCCTTAAGGTGTATTAAGGTTTTACTGACTTATGACGTCATTTCATATCTGTTGTCTTAAATTATAACATTAAACTTTGTAATGACCTGATAAAATTCTTTAGGACAATAGTAATAATTGTGTTTGATACCTCGTGGATTCGTGGTCCGGAGAGCACAAACTCCCACTTAAAGCCGAGAGCGTCACCCACGCCACTCAGCACCATACCAGCCTTGTAGTGATCGACAGTCGCAGGACTGAAGTAGACAGATCAAATAATGATAATATCAGTTTCATACAAAAGCCACTGATCAATAAAGCTAAGTCAGGTGTAATCAGCATGTAATTTCCTGTAAAACACACAGATAATGAGGTCCTAGTTCACTTCTTCTTCTTCTTTCTTTTACTAATCACACCCACAGAAGCCTCTAATCGATTTCAGCTCTTGCATCTGTGTTGAAGTTTGACCTTTCAGCCATGTTCATTACCCATTTCCTGACTGGCAGCTGGTTTACAAGGTCGCGCCCCTTTAAGAGCTCAAGAAATCATGACAAGGAAAAGACATGATGCGTCCAGGTTGGGACAAATGAACGAATAAGCGATCTCCCTGATACCAAAAATATATACATAACCATATTTTAAATATCTTGTCAGAATCGAAATTGAACTAAAATACGCCAGTTCTTTAAAGAGTTTAGACTCTTATACCTGAGGAAGAGACAGACTTAACTAGTATACAAACGGAACTTGACAAAATCATTAGGAATTGGCAAAAGGTGCTTTCACTAGGTCTCGTGCCAGATGGCTTGAGAATGCTAGAAGAATACTAGCCATTTTTTCTTTTGCTCTAGAAAAGAGAATTCTGATTAATAGCGTGCGTTACACAGACCCAGTGGAGATCTCATGGCCGTCTCCTTCTTTTACGAGAACCTATACAAGTCCAGTTTTAATCAAAATTATTTATCCAATTTAATACATTTGTACTGGTCATCACTGAGAATGAGAAATTAGATTGTGATGCAGACATGTCACTCTCGGAAATCACACTCTTCTCACTTACAAAGCTTCAATCACCGTCATGATGCTCTATCTTCTGAAGGCTTTTAGGATGTGATTGCATCAATGAAAGCAGCGTGTCTTGTTTAATCCTTAAGTCAGACAAGGACGTCTCACGAACACTGAGGTCTAATCAAACTTTTAAATGTTGATTATAAAATTCTAGCCTTGGTCTTAGACTTAAGTCTTCATGAAAAGACGTCACATCAGTAATGACATTAGGCTTTTTCTTGATCTATGCAGATCTAATTGAGACCTTTTCAAAGCATTGAACTCTTTATGATTGCAGTGACATTTACTACTACACTCAGCCTACTCCTTAATAATGACATTAACAGTTCTGTCATACTAGAATCTTCTTCCTCAAACAGGTTCAAATTAGAATGAGGACTCAGTCAAGGCTGTACATTTCCCCCCTCCTTTAAATATTACGCTGGTTTTTACCCTGTTTATTTCATAATTGCAAAATATGTGGACGTTGCAGATCTTATCTTTCTTTTTAACATGAAAATGATATTTTTCACTTTATTTATTGTGTATTTTCATTTCAAAGATATATACATTGTAAACGTTTATATTTTAATGGGCAAATTCTACATTCATAAATGTATATTTTCTAAAATGACATCCTAAACCTTCGCCTTTCCTTTGTGAAATTCTTTATTTACATTTAGTTAGTAAACTTTCCCTATTTAAAAAAAAGTTATTTATTTGTTTGTAAGTTTATTCTTTCTATCATTTCTATTCATTTACATTTTTTGTTAAGTGTGTTTATACTGAACTGTTTATACAGTGTGTGTGTGTTTTAAGAACTAAAATAGTTAAAAAAAAAAAAAAATTAAAAACATGTTTTGTCCCAGATCTCAAGAATGACTGGAATATGTGCTTATATGGAAGTCGTGTGTTAATGGAGACCCGCGTCCCTATGTGACCCATTTCTTTCTTTCTTTCTTTCTTTCTTTCTTTCTTGCTCAGTCATATTCATACAGCACAGTATAATAATAATAATAATAATAATAATAATAATAACAACAATGACTAAAATGCTCAGCGCTTTAAGGGCTACACGAACACCTAACAGACACCAGCGAGTGGATGTGGACTCTACCGTAAACATTCCTTCAGCACATTTCAATAGAATTAAGGAAAAGTAAGGAAAGTCTGGCTTCCTGTGTTGTCTTAAGTCACAGTGACGTACAAGAACACTTTATTATTAATGAAAACAAACGTACACGTGAACAGTTATAAATGAATGAAACAGAAATAAAGTGCAGGTTTAGTACAAGTTGATTAAATTTGTATTTGGACAGAAAGAAGCCTCACCTCTCCATGTTCCACCCCTGGTTCAGTCCAGTTCAGGTCTCTCTCTCAGACTTTAAATTAGATTATTAAATGTTTTATAATCACAGCTCTGATGATTTCTCAGCAGTCTCTCTCTCTCTCTCTCTCTCACACACACACACACACACCCACTCTCCCCTACACAGTACACAGTGTTTACATGAGTCTGAGTTTGAAAGTAAAAACTAGAACCAGGAAGTGAGAAGTGGAAACGCGGAAGTGATTGCAGTCCCACCTGTCTCCACTAGATGTCGCTGATTAATGTAGACGCAGACTCGAACCAGTAGGATTTTCTCAGAATACAGAACTGAGAAGGAATGCACGTGCACTGTGTCATGACATTACATTTTGAATCATGAAAAATTGTGTGTGTATTTTTAAGGAATTGATAGACACAAAGCCTGTGACTAACTGTATGTTCTGAGATAAAACTCCCTTTGTTTCACTAGTGCTTAAAGTTCTCTCAGTACGCCATGTGGAAACGGCTTGGAGCGAGGTGATGTTAGTGAATGAGTGTGTGTACAGTTCATACAGACAGATTCGTCTTTTACACAAGTTAGACATAAAAAAAAAAAAAAAAAATCAAATTTTGAAGGCTCAGACGTTCCACTCGCTGAATGTTGACTGGAACGACTGCGGTGTGCTCCGAGACATCGGCATTCATGGGTGTACGGCCTCCTTTAAAACGTCTGCACCTTTTAAACACACGTTTTTTCTGCAGCCAAGAGTCTGTGCTCGAAGTCTTCTGTAAATGTCGTTCACCTATGCGCCGTCATTCAGCAGAAAGCCCTAGTTCGACTGTAATTCAAATAATACCTGGGAATATAACTGTATTTTCATAAACATCTTGGGGAATTCATTTTTCTTCTCACACTAAAGAGTAAATTATTACAAACATGTGAGTTTCACTGTATTACAATATTTCTACAGTTTTTTGTGTATGAGTTTCAGTAAGTAACTAAATTTAATCAGTCAAGAAAAAATGATATGTTTAAAGTAATGCTGGTTAGTTTTGTGGTAAACTTGACTTAGCTAGTTAACATCAGAGAACTTCTGCGGCTCTGTGGTTGGGGCGCTTAGCTAATGTTGCTGAATTATTTAGTTTATATTGTTTAAAATCAATATTCTGTATAAAATAATAAAGTTTTGAATCATGAACAAGTCTGATTAAATTAAATGTAAGCTCCACCACTGTTGACACAGGTATGCCTACAGTGCTGTGAAAAGTATTTGCCCTGTGCTAATTATTATTTTGCATATCTGCCACACTTAAATGATCATTATATATTTATTACACGAAGGTAACCTGAGTAAATGCAGTTTGTAAGTGGAAAGTGGATGAGCTAACAAAAGAACTCAAAACAGCATCTAAAGACCTGCAGGCCTCAGTTAAGGTCAGTGTTCATGATTCAACCATAAGAAAGAGACTGGGGGCCAAAAACGCCATCCATGGGAGAGTTCCAAGGTGAAAGCCACTTTTGACCAAAAAAACGCAAAGGCTCATCTCACATTTGCCAAAAAACATCTTGATTATCCCCAAGACTTTTGGTTAAATATTCTGTAGACTGATAAGGTGGAACTTTTTGGAAGGTACACGTCCCGTGACAGCTAAACTATACAAATATACGTAAAACTAACACTGTGTTTCATAAAAAGAACACCTTACCAACAGTCAAACATGGTGGTGGTAGTTTTATGGTCTTGGGCTTTACAGCTTCAGGACCTATACGACTTGTTGTAATTCATTTAACCATGAAGAAGAATATCCAGGCTCAAGCACACCAGCAAAATTAAGGTTTTGGAGTGGCGTAGTCAACATTCGGACATAAATCTGATTGAGATGCTGTGGCATGGCCCTCAACAGGTTGTTTATTCTTGAAAACCCTCAAATGAGGCTGAATGAAAACAATTCTGCAAAGAAGAATGGGCCAAAATTTCTCCACCCTGATGTGAAAGACTCATTGGCAGTTATCACAAATGCTTGATTGCAGTTGTTGTGACATCCTAGGGTGACACATGCACTTATTAGGTTTGGGGGCAATTACTTTTTCACACAGGAACCAGCTGGTTTCGACAGCTTTCTTGCCTTAATGAAATAAATCATCATTTAACTGTGTCTTTTAAACAAAAAAATCAGGAATGGGCAAATACTTTTTCATAGCATTGTATGTACTAAATAAAATAATGGATAAAACAACATGTTAGAGCAGAGAAATAAAAGCACAGTCAGGACCAACGTGTAGCTCACTACAGAATGAGGTCACATATGAATAATTCCACAGGGGTGTTGAGTAAATAATTTGTTCCACATCCTGCTGCGTTCTCATCAGTTTTTTTTTTTTTTTTGTAGACATGTGTATGTTTAACTGTTGACGCACCCACACCGAGAAGAAAATGAATAAATAATTTAGCTAGACAAAAGATTTCCACTGAGGCTCCTTTTCCCCTGCCAGCCCACCACCTCCACAGAGGCATCAACAAGCCGAGAGACGCCGGAGACGCGCTCAGATCCCGAGCTAAGATTTAGTACATTAGCATGAGGATAAGAACAGACTTAAGAACTACTCAATGGTCAGGGGATTTTTTCTTCTCTGCGCCACCACTACATCATGTGATGTGCAGGGGGACTAATCTAGTTTGGAGTGTGTTTGTATGTGAGAATTTAACAACAGCAGTAGATCTCATGGCTATGTTTAACAGTTAGAGCATTTTAAAAGAAGAGCATTTCCACAGACACAATGCGAAGCGAACTCAAAGGATTGGGAGTAAACAGCTGGGAAGCCTTAAGAAAATCACTTATGAGTGAAGCTGATCAGAAAAAAGGCTTCAGTTTGCTAGGGAGCATAAAGAATGGACTTTGGAATGATGGAAAAAGGTCATGTGGTCTGATGAGTCCAGTCTGAGCCTACTCCAAAGCGATGGGCGCATTGGCGTACAAAGAGAGGCGGATGAAGTGATGAATGTACTTAATGACCACGATTTTTCATCAATGGATTTGTTCTTCCCTGATGGCATGGCCATAGTCCAAGGTCACGATGCCAGGATTCATGTGAGAGTGGTTCAGGGAGCATGAGACATCATATTCACACATGTATTGGCCAGCGCATGGTCCAGACCTTAACCCTACTGAGAATATTTGGGATGTGCTGAAGGCGGCTTTAAGCACCGGTTCGACTCTCCATCATCAATACAAGATGTTGGAGAGAAATTAATATGGGGGCAGAAATAAATGTTGTGACATTGCATAAGCTTATCGACACAATGTCATGGCTGTAATTAAAGCAAAAGGCAGTCCAATGAAATATTAGTGTGAGAATAGTTTTTTGGCCGGGCAGTGTAGATTAGTTACAGGGGAGCAAATAAGTATTTGATACACTGCTGATTTTTCAAGTTTTCCTACTTACAATGAACGGAGAGATCTGTAATTTTCATCGTAGGTACACCTCAACTGTGAGAGAAAATCCGGGAAATCACATTGCAGGATTTTTAAATAATACATTTCTATTTTATTGCATGAATTACGTATTTGATCACCTAGCATCAGCAAGAATTCTAGCTCTCACAGACCTGTTAGTTTGTCTTTAAGAAGTCCTTTTATCCTCCACTCATCGCATGTATTAATTGCCCCTTTTTGAACTCCTTACCTGTATAAAAGACACCTGTCCACACAACTTCCCTCAAACTTCTCCACTATGGGCAAGACCAAAGAGCTGTCTAAGGACACTAGGGACAAAATTGTGGACCTGCACTGTCCTGGGCTACAGGACAATAGGCAAACTGCGTAGTGAGAAGGAAACAACTGTTGGCGCAACTATTCGAAAAATGAAGAAATTCAAGATGACGGTCAATCTCCCTCGGACTGGGGCTCCATGCAAGATCTTGCCTCATGGAGTATCAATGATCCTGAGAAAGGTGAGGGATCAGCCTAGAACTACACAGGAGGACCTGGTCAATGACCTGAAGAGAGCTGGGACCGCAGTCTCAACTGTAACGCATGCAAGGTCCCCCTGCTCAAGCCAGCACATGTCCAGGCCCATCTGAGGTTTGCCAAAGACCATCTGGATGATCCAGAGGAGGCATGGGAGAAGGTCATGTGGTCAGATGAGACCAAAATAGAACTTTTTGGTATAAACTTTGCTCGCTGTGTTTGGAGGAAGAAGAAGGATGAATACAAGCCCAAGAACACCATCCCAAGCGTGAAGCATGGGGTGGAAACATCATACTTTGGGGGTGATTTTCTGCAAAGCGGACAGGATGATTGCACCGTACTGAGAAGAGGATGGATGGGGCCATGTATCATGAGATTTTGGGCAACAACCTGCTTCCCTCAGTAAGAGCATTGAAGATGGTCCCTGTTGCAGTGTGTGCAAACCTGGTCAAGAACTACTGGTCAAGAACTACAGGAACCTCTGTAATTTTTGTTTACCAAAGGATTTTGTACCAAATATTAAGTTTTAGTTTTCTATTGTATCAAATACTTTTTTCATACAATAAAATGGACTTTTAAATTTATTTTGTCTCTCACAGTTGAGGCGTACCTACGATGAAAATGGCAGATCTCTTAATTCTTTGTAAGTGGGAAAACTTGAAAAATCAGCAGTGTATCAAATACTCTGTGTATATTATTACTAATAAAAGGTTTAATATCAGCTCAAAATCGTGTCTCATGACAATCTTTTATGTTTATTCACATGACTGAATTTGAAGACAGTAGTATGAATATTTTAGCTTATTTTTATTCAGTTTTATTTAGCATTAACTCAAGTGTATCTTCTGAAAATACAGTTGTGGTAAGGTTTTGGTAAAAACTAATTAAGGTTTTGGAGTGGCCTAGTCAAGGTCAAAGATGCTGTGCCATTCATTCTGTGCCATTCATTCTTGAAAACCCTAAAAGTCTGAATTTAAACAATTATGCCAAGAAGAGGCGGAGAATTCTGCCAAAATTCTGCCTCAGTGATGTGAAAGACTCATTGCCAGGTTTTGTAAAGACTTGATTGTAGTTGTTGTTGACAAGGGTGGCACAAGCAGTTATCAGGTTTGGGGGCAATTACTTTTTCACTTTGGGCCAGGCAGGTTTGGTCCCTTGATTTAAAAAAGAAATACATCAGGAAGCATATAAATATCCTTCTTCTAGAAGATGTGTGAAGTGAACACAGTTACACAGTTATATAGGTACACTTACTATTTTCTTACTCTATAACTCAATGTTAAAATCGTTAAAATCAGTTAAAACACAACGGATATGAAGCCCTGTCTCAGAGTCTGTCTGTTTAAAGTTAAAGATGGCTAAGTTAGTGTTTTTAGCTTTTAGTTGCTCTTTAACTCTTATATCATTAAACAGATAAACATTGTGGATGTTACTGCAAATGGTCACAATTATATTCACACAACACAAACATTAAACCTATATTTTGTTAATCAGAAATGCCTAAAAATGAAGGAGAAATGTCTGAAAGAATAAAGTGCTTGAAAGCATATTGAGTAAAAAGTATTTTGTTCAACCCTCCCGCCCCCCCCTTTCAGGGGGTCCCCTTTTCCCTTATTCTGACTGGCTGGAAAAATGCACTACCTAAAATGTCCATGGGTGGCAGCAGCTCATTTGCCTTTAAAGCTACAATGAATTGAACTGAAGTATTTAGTGTGATAAGGTGTAAAGTTTCTCAGCACACTTCTCCAGCCGGTCCCTGTACTCTAGTTTAGTGTAGTTACACTCGGGCACTCCATTCATCCCGTACACCAGACCCCAGCAACAACAGGCTATGACCGCTGTGCTGTCGCTGTCGCCTGCACAGAACCAAAAGAACAAATGGCTGACAAATCAACATCTTGATTTTATTCCCAAAAGTCCTTTCTCAGCATTGTTCATTTGTTCCCATCAGTTTTAGAATAACAAAAAAACAGGAAATACAACAAGAAGCACAGGAAGAAACAAATTTCCAGCTTAATGGCATAAATGGATATTAAAGCATAAAAGAAGGTACCGAGAAGATGGAGCTGAAGCAAAAGCTCGCCAAACAATACAAAAGCACCTGAAATGACCCTCAAACAAAATACCCTGAGTGCAGTGCTCGTCTCATTCAGAGTGAGGTGTGAGGAGAAATTACCTCCATGAAATCCTCCTCGGTTCATTAGCTCCTCCCAGTCTGACCCCGCCCCCAGGAGGGCATCCAGAGCTATCATGGGTGCATCATGACCACTGCTCCCCCCCCATCCAGACCAGCTGAAGCTTTTGTACACTTCGTCGCGTACAGCAGGTGTGTAAACCTCAGGAAAGACCGCAGGACCAGTTCCTGATGACAAACCCCTCAACTCTAGATACCTGAGAGAAGAAAGTGACGTCACTGATATCATTCTTATTTCTCCAGATGATACCAGAAGCTCCACTACAATGCAGATCAGAAATCTCACTTTTCCCATTTCTCAGTAAAGTATCCCCAGTCTCTCTCCGTCTCAGGAACGGCGTATCCCGCTGACTTCACAAACTCCTTCGCGACTGGACACGCCTCCTTTACTAAACCAAGCCCCCAGGTTGTGATTGGACGGCGCTGGATGGCGTAGGCTGCAAACAGCGCAGAAGCAACAGCACCGAAGAAACCTGTCGGATGGGTGTGGGTCATTCTTCCAGTCTCCACGGCAACGGCAACCAGTGAGGAGAGCTGCTCTGGTCGAGGGTATCTGGTGCAAAGGTAGCGTCAGTCAAATGAAAAGTGATGTTTTATTACACAGGATACAGTATATGTTTATTAATACCAACCTCAGACCGATGCACATAGCCCTCATGGCAGCTCCACATCCTCCACTTCCTCGGGCATAAGCGATTCTGTAGCCTCCTTTAGCTCCTGGCTTCAACTGATGCACACCTATGAAACACCAGAAGTATGAAGTTAAAACACTGATTTGTTGTGAAACTCTGGTGAGACAAATCAAGGTGTGTTTTTACCATTGATGGTCGCCCCTCCTGGAGCCCTTCCAGACATGTCCTTCATACCCTTTTTGTAATGGAAAGCCACCTCATGCAGAAGCTCCTCACCTTCCTTACCTACAAGACAATAACATTTTTACCACAGTGCATTTAGACATGCTGTGGGAAAAGATAATTTAGTAGTAGGATGATGAACCTGTGGCTAAAGCTTCACCGGTCGCCAAGTGAAGCACCGTGTCATCACTGACTGGCCAAATAGGAAGGCTAACAGTAATGTTCTTAACTCCTCCAAGCCTCCGAACGTCCTACAAAATTGAAAGACGTGAATGTGTTACTGTATGTGTATCATGACCTTTCACAATTTTGGCATCAATACACAGTATACAGTCTGTCCAAATATATGTGTAAATCTGTCCTTTACCTATATGTCCTTGTCACCCTACAAATGAGTAGAAAGGAGATTATCTCCACCCTTGCTGGTATAATACCTTCTTCCAGTGTATCAAGGTTTTATTCAACCTAATAATCAGCAGGTGTGCAGACCTCTGAACAAACCAACATCTAAACAAACCGCAAGGATTCTGGAACAATGTCCTATGGACAGCTGAGACCAAAGTGGAGATGTTTGGCCTCCATGCCCAGCACTATGTGTGGCGAAAACCTAACAGCATTTTAGGAGAAACATCTCATACCTACTGTCAAGCATGGTGGTGGAGCGGTGATGAATTGGGTTTGTTTTTGCAGTCACAGGACCTGGGCACCTTGCAGTCAGTGACTCGACCATTAACTCCCCTTTATACCAGAGGCAAATGTGAGGCCATCTATCCGACAGCTAAGGTTAACCCCATTGAAGGTGGGTGGGACCTTAAGAGAGCTTTGCAATTTTGTTTTGTAAAGACCAATGAGCCACAATTCCTCCACAACAATGCAAGAGACTAATAATGGCATACAGAAAACAGTTGTTTCAAATTGCTGCGTTGTGTTTCATGTTCATTGTTGGACTTTTACGTTGATGTGTTTCGGGCAATTTTCCAGACCAGCCTTCCTTAAAATGTCTAATGCTTCCTTCCCTTATCTTATCTCGACCTCTTCGCATTTCCACACACTCTTTCTTCTCGACATATTTTCTCTTACTAACGCTCTGCGTCATTATTTGGAGTTCTGTAATGTGCATCATCGCCACCTATAGATCTTCTCTCCCTAGTTCTTGGAGCTGTGATATTGTATCTAGCCTCTCCTGCATATATTTCCTGCATGGGAGCAGTACATGCATTTATATTATGGCATTTGGCAGGTACCCTTATCCAGAGCGACTTACATTTTATCTCATTTTACATCTGAGCATTACTGAGGGCTATGGGCCTTGCTCAAGGTCCCAACAGTGGCAACTTGATGGCACTGGGGTGTGAACCTAGGACCATCCAGTCAGTAGTGCAACACCTTTACCGCTGAGCTGCACCTGCACCACTTGTTAATGAGTTATCTAACAAGATTTCATACACAAGATCCTGGAGGACTCTGGCCTCACCATGTTCCTTATCCCAACACTCCTTCAGACTTCTTAGATTGGTCCAATAAGTTACCACTAACTGTTTTCTTTGTAACCACACTTTTAAAGCCTGAGCTTGCACTATATCCAGGCCTGACAACACACATTTAGTTGCTGATCCATATACTATAAAACATTTTTTTGTTCATATAGGGGCGGTATATACACTTAAGTGACTCAATACGAACCACCCACTCTTTCCCTGCAAGGCATCTTATGACATTTATTACTTTTTTAAGTCCTGACTCTCTCCAGATTGATTCCATACATTTTTAGATCATGTTCCTTGATTTTCTTTCTTATAAAGTATAAGACTTTTGTATTTTCTACTAAATGTGTTCAACATTTCTTCCCTGTTTTCATAAAGCTCCTTCAAATCATTTATTATTATAGAGAACAGAGCTGGACTTAACATGCTCCCCTGGGGAGTCCCATTTTCTACCTTACATTGACTTGATTCTTCTGAGCCTGTCTTCACCTTAAGAGTTCTTCCATGTGAACTAGCTTTTACTTAAACCGTCTGCCAAATGTCTAAATGTAAACGTGACTCGAAACAAGGCTTTATTCGTAAACGCCCACTTCTGCTTGACACAAACTTCGGAGCTTCTGTGTCATTCGTAACATCGCTAGTACTTAGTACTGCCCACATGTTTTTTTTATTTTTGACAACATATCTGTTAATTAAATAATGGCATGGTGAAAAAAAATATATATTAAGACCCACTATGATCATTTTTATTATTACACAAAAACACATGGAATTAAAAAAGTATAGAATTATGTATGTATACCTCATGGATTCGTGGTCCGGAAAACACAAACTCCCACTTGAAGCCAAGAGCGTCACCCACGCCGCTCAGCACCATGCCGGCCTTGTAGTGATCAACAGTCGCAGGACTAAAGTAGACAGATCAAATAGTGATAATATCAGATTTATACAAAGTGGACTCTCAGCTCTTGTTTCTCTTACTTCAAACTGCCACAGCCGTGAACTGATCCAAAGTGGGGACAACCTGATACCCAACCAAACTACTCCACTGAACCCGGACTCACACTTAGTGCAGCACAAAATTAGAATGCCGAGTGGTGGTCAGACAACAACCTTACCCGATTCTGGAAGCGTGCTCTTGCGCCATTGACACCAAGATAGAGAATATGCTCCGAAATGGCACTATCAAATTGTGGCATTACCAGCAATACCAGCCTATGGTCCAGCCCCATAGTGACGGTGCCGAAGCCGGACAAGCCGATCCAGCCGGACGGGTCGATCCAGATATATATATTGTGACTAGGCTTTACCAGTTGCCAATTGTGGCATTACCAGCAATAACACCCTATGGTCCAGCCCCATAGTGACGGTGCCTAAGCCGGACGGGTCGATCCAGATATATAGTGTGATTAGGCTTTTATATATATATATATATATATATATATATATATAAGCCTAGTCATACTATATATATTACTCACTCACTCACTCATCATCTATACCGCTTAATCCTGTATTCAGGGTCACGGGGGCGGAGTCTATCCCAGGAGATTTAGGGTACATGGCAGGGTACACCCTGGACAGGGTGCCAATCCATCGCAGGGCACAGACACACACACATACACTCACTCATTCACACACTACGGGCAATTTGAGAACGCCAATTAGCCTAACCTACATGCTAGGTGACCCTGGCGGTGCAAGGCGACAGTGCTAACCACCACACCACCGTGCCGCCTGCTTATATATAAAGTTTGAAAAAAAGTCTGTACTTTACCGTATAAATATTTTATTCAAGGTTGGTTTCATTTTAGTCATATGGGATAACATTTTCGTTTCAATTTCTAATGCTCCTTTACAGTTTTTTTTCATTTTATTTTCCTTGTGTGTGTTAAGTTTTTTTTTTTACTGTTCCTTTTATCCTCCTTGGCTGTGTTGTTTGGACTGTGTGTTATTGTGTGTAAAGTTTTGTCGAAGGAAGAATAAAAAATATATATCGAGGGAGGTTCGCTTCACCGTCAATCTCTGCCACCAGAGCAGGGCGTAGGGAGCAGGGTGTAGGGAGCAGGGTGTAGGGAGCACCCTGTGAAGTACACTTCGGAACGGAACGCAGCTTTAGTGAATGAAGCGATACATTTCCGCGTGGCCTAGAATGGGGCGTGTCAGAGCCTCTTGTCCAATCAGCGTTAACCTTTATCATCATCGAACTAAAGCAGTGAATACACGAACATCTAACAAACACCAACTAGTGTGTTTGGACTATACAGTAATCATTTCATCAGCACATTTGTTAAACGTACAAGTCAACAGTTATAAATAAATAAACAGAAACAGAAATAAAGCTGCAGGTTTAGTATAAGTTGATTGAGTTTGTATTTGCACAGAAAGAAGTCTCACCTCTCCATGTTCTCTTTCTCTCTCTCTCTTCCTCACATATTATGAATTAGATTATTAAATGTTTTAATCACACCTCTAATAATTTCTCTCTCAGACACACACACACACACTGCATTTCCCTACATATTATGCATCCGTGTCTGAATCAGAAAGTAAAAACCAGGAAGTGTAAACACGGAAGTGATTTCATTGAGCGTCTGTAAGACACACTTATCTCCACTAGATGGCACTGTGTTCATGCTGATTAATGTCAGACTCTTAATTAAAGTCCAAACTTCATTAACGCGACTCTTTACGGAAATAAAGGTTGTGAAATTGCATAAGCGTCAGAAAACGACGTCACGGACAGAATCAAGGCAGATATTAGAGTGTTTGACTTTTTGTTATTGCTAATAAAAGTCAGGTTTCTAGTTTCAGTAATGACTCGGAATCATGATCTTTTATGTTTCTGTACATTATTGAATTTAAAAACAGTATATAGTTACATAGTATTTTTAATGCCAGCATTTTAAAGCATATTTTCATAAAATTTTATTAAGCACCAACAAGTGCACCATTAAGTGTATCTTTGGAAACTTTATTGTGTAAATATGCTTCTTATGGTCCGGGTTCAATTCCTGCCCCTCCAGCACAGAACCAAAAGAAAAACCAGAAGGTGAAGTTACAATGAGTATACACCTCCATCTTGATTTTATTTCCAAAAGTCCTTTCTCAGCATTGTTCATTTGTTCACGTCAGTTTCAGAATAATTCAAAAACAGGAAGCACAAGAGGAGTCAAGTCTCCAGCTTAATGACATGAATGGATATTACAGCTTAAAAGGAGGTACTGAAACTGGAAAGAACTGCAGAGCAGGTGACCAGATGGAGCCGAAGCAAGCGCTCGCCGTATAAAACAAAACACACTGAGAGCAGCGATCGTCGCATTCAGAGTGAGGTGTGAGGAGAAATTACCTCCATGAAATCCTCCTCGGCTCATTGGCTCCTCCCAGTCTGACTCCGCCCACAGGAGGGCATCCAGAGCGATCAAGAGTGCATCGTGACCACTGCTCCCCCCCCATACAGACCAGCTGAAGCTTTTGTACGCTTTGTCGCGTAAACCTCAGGAAAGACTGCAGGATCAGTTCCTGATGACAAACCACTCATTCCTAGATACCTGAGAGAAGAAAGTGACATCACTGATATCATTCTTATTTCTCCACATGATCCCAGAATCTCCACTACAATGCAGATCAGAAATCTCACTCCCCCAGGCTGTGATTGGATGGTGTAGGCTGCAAACAGTGCAGAAGCAACAGCGCTGAGGAATCCAGTGGAATGAGTGTGGGTCATTCTTCTGGTCATGATTCAACGGCAATCAGTGAGGAGAGCTGCTCTGGTCGAGGGTATCTGGTGCAAAGGTAGCATCAGTCAAATGAAAAGTGATGTTTTATTATGCTGAATACAGTTCTATCTTTTATGATGAATGAGAATAATTAATTCTCATAGTTTGGCTATATGTGTCACTCAACAGAGCCAATCAACACAATAGTTTATCATGTATAGACAGAGTGTGACATAGAAATAAATGAGCGATACAGCATGGCTGTAAAAAAAAGGGGAAAGTCGACTATGAAAAGATGTGCAGTATGAATAGATCAATGTATGTTTAATCTGGTTTGTCTCACATGTTCTTAAACATATGACAGTTTATTAAACTGTGGTGATAATAAAAAATACTATAATGTGAATAATGTGAAGCGCCACTGTGAGATAAAACATTAGAGCAAACATATCTGCAGCAGTCCGGGGTGAGGGCACGGAAAATACCCCAACTTAAAACAAAGTGTGAATTAGGAAAGTTCATGTCATAAAAGTAAAAAGAAGGAAGTGACAGCTACTTAACCTGAAAACAACAAATTTAATTTGCTGTAAAATATTAAAAAATGTAATTTTTTATACCTACAGTTTATTTGCGATCTATATAAATAAAAGAAAGGTTTTGCCTGTACATTGGACGGAAGTCACTCTTTTAATGATATCTCTATTCTTTCATAAATCAAAGAAGAAGAAACCAGTCTCAAAAAATGTCCCATCTGTCTGTTCACGGGTTGTTCAGAACTGTATGAACTGTACTAATTTCCAGTGATTAGACGTTCTTCTCGCTGAACGTTCACGGAACAACTGCACTGGGCTCTGAGCCAACCTCGGCCGGGATCGTCACTCACAGACGTACAGACGTCTTTATAAGATTTGCATTATTCGAATGTTTATTCATCAAAATTTTTATCACAATCCCAGTTTGACTGGAAATCAGATAATACAGGACCTGAGAATATAATCATGTTTTTCATGAACACCTTGTGGAATTTCCTTTTCTTCTTAAAGTAAATATCGTAATATTTATACAGTTGTTTTTGTGAATGAGTTTTAGTAAGAAAGTCATGAACAAGATGTAAAGATTTGCTTTAACTTTACATTTAACCAGCCAAGAAAAAATCTAAGCAAAACATATATATTTTAAAGGACCAGAAACCAGTCGCAACATTTTTTATCTGTCTGGACAGAATCTACTGAAACCTTTGCAGTACTTAGATCTCTGCCTGAAGTTTAACCTGCACCATAAGGGAAATCAAAGTGTTGAGTAAAAGCGATGTTATGAACAGTTATGTGTCAGATTTAATAATCTACTTTAAAATAAGTTACTAAGAAGCTACAGTACTGTCTCAATGTAAACAAACACGGGGGGAACATACCCGGAAAGAGGGTACAAGTTTACCCCCCGGGGTGCGGGAATGGGGTGCTTGACATGACTTGACAAGAGGTGGACCGTGAACGGGGGCAATTTACCATCTCAAAAATCCCATGGATTCTAGTGCAGAGCAAGAATTTTGTAGAAATATTACATTTACCACATTTGAAGAGGCTTACAAGCTGTCAGAATATACCCGTCAAGAAGGTTTACAGTAAGTTGTACAAGAGGTGCCCAAATGGTAATGGTTTCCACAGGAACTTTGAAGCTGAACCTAACTGTGGATCCCATTGTCACAGAGACACTGGAGCGGGCTTATTTAACTATTAGTATCTTGTTAACACGATGCTAACAATATGAGAGCGTTGCTAGCATGATGCTAATATGATAAGCATGTTGCTAACATGACATTAAGATGATTAGCATGTTGCTAGCTTGACGTAAAAAATATTAGCATGTTGCTAGCATGATGCTAAWATGRTAGGCATGTTGCTAACATGACATTAAGATGATTAGCATGTTGCTAGCTTGACGTAAAAAWTATTAGYATGTTGCTAGCATGATGCTAAWATGRTAGGCATGTTGCTAACMTGACATTAAGATGATTAGCATGTTGCTAGCTTGACGTAAAAAWTATTAGYATGTTGCTAGCATGATGCTAAWATGATAGGCATGTTGCTAACMTGACATTAAGATGATTAGCATGTTGCTAGCTTGACGTAAAAAATATTAGCATGTTGCTAGCATGATGCTAACATGATTAGCATGTTGCTAGCATTATGCTAGCTACACTACTCACAATAAGTTAGTGTAAGGTTTTATAATATTGTAAGACATTGTAATCTAATGAGTTCAGATTCCTGTGCCCTGAGAACAGACCCCTCACTGTGCTTCCTTATGCCTTCTGTGGTAACACCTTCTATATCCTGTGCCCAGATGAGTTTACATCCACATGGCTCTTGTCTGCTAGAACCCCTTTGTTTAATCAGGAGAATGTAAATGTATTTTCAACACGCTAAAACTCTTCTTCTCTTAGCTTAAAACTTAACTTGGAAACACTTCTTTTTCATTTTAAACCTAACGGTTAGGGATATTGTTATTTACATGAGAGCTTTTCCTATTTGCTCTGAATTTTAATGAAATAAGTAAGGGCGTTTTCACACTGGTAACGTTCCGTTCCGTTCTGTACCCGAGCACGATTTCTCCCCCTCCCCAATCCCCCCGCAGGTCTGCGTTCACACTGTAATAGCGATTGTGATCCCGGGGACACTTGCGTATTTACACAACCGGAAACAGTAGGTGGCGGTAGAGAGGCAGCTGGTTTGTTTTTCG
>QMIH01000204.1:477202-490387 GCA_003987875.1 Clarias batrachus
GAGAGAGAGATAGAGAGAGAGAGAGAGCCTTTGCAGAATAAAAAAAACCCCACATATTAATGATTAATGTTACGCCGCGGTCTAGGTCGGGTAACAGGAATGAAAAAGAAAAGAAAAAAAGGTGGCGAGACCAAAAGTGCGTCTGCTTAGTGTTTATTTACAAAAGGTGAAGAAGCAAATCCCCAAAAGGCGGCTGTGAGCTTCGGAAGCCGACATGTTCCCTCTACCTAATACCAAAGTGACCAAAAATAAAGAAAAAGAAATACAAAATCCTTCCCTTACTCCTTTGCTAACCACAAACCAAGAGAAAACAGGGTGCAAACAAAATGGCGTCGACTCCCTACAGTACTAAGCCACCAATTACAAAACTATATACAAATATATACAAAACGTATTTACAACCGGGCAACCAAAACCAAAGAAGGGCATACACAAAAACGTAGTTGGAAAACGTAGCGCAAGGTCATACACAATATAATTTTACAAAAAGTCATCGGAAAAACAGTAAGCAAAGGCCTTAAGTACAGTCGGCCTCTGGGTCTCCTGGATACTCAATCATCCGGCAGGAGGCGGGACCAACAAAGGACAGGCAGGGCAGCAACCAATAGAGTGCAGGCACACTGAAGAGGGTGGGACCTGAAACAACAAGGGAAGATACGCCCCCTCATCCCTCCACCAGTAGAGACAGAGACAAAGCAAGCACAAAAAAACTAATAAACTCAATATTGTAACATTAATATGAAGAAATTGAAAAAATCTAGAAGTGTGTGTGAATCAGAATGATCAGATGGTCCCTGATGAACGAGCCGAGGGCGACGGTGCTGAGGAGAAAAACTCCCTGAGATGGTAACAGGAAGAAACCTTGAGAGGAACCAGACTCAACAGGGAACCCATCCTCATCTGGGTGATAACGGAGAGCAGGGATTGATCTGCACTCATACTGTGTGTTAGGAGGCTGCAAGTTCAGTAGAACAGGAGACGTGTTTAAGTTCATATGGCGTCCAGTTCATTACTATGAGACTCCATAGTCCTGAACTATCGAGCGACTGCAGTCACGAGTCCTCAGAGGACATCTGTCTGTATCAGCCGAGGACAGGAGCGTCTTCATGGTGAAGTGGAACCGTCCCCAGTCACCACACGCGTCCCAGACAGACCACACGGGCGTCCATGTGACCAGATCTCCAAGCAGGAGAGGGACACCAGGACGAGTCAGACAGGTCCAGAGGACAGAGGGGGTCTGGATCACTGGCAGCTCAGGAGAGACGTGTGTAGTGAGACAGAGAGACAGGAAGAGGAAAAGAGAGGAGAGTCAGGTCTGGTCACAGTCACACAATGTATAATGTGAAAGTATATTTAGTGCAGAGTGCAAGCAGGGACTCCGGCAGGACTGACTATGACATCATCACTAAAAGGGGGAACCAGTCACTCTACCTTCAACAAACCTGAGTGATCAGTGAGAGTGGGTCAGACAGCATCCAGACATCCCAGTTCACCAGAATACTCTACGTCCTTGAGTCGCCCAATACAACAAGGGGTTATCCAGTACAAATGGGGATTATCCCAATTAAAGTGCAGGCATTAAGGCAAAAAACCTGGACTATCAGATCTTCCTGTTTCACCTGTTAATAAGATCACCGCTGGCCAATCGCACAAAAGCATTAGCGCATCACAGCTGTCCTATTCAATTAATATTAATATCAACAAAATTCATATTACATTTTAAAAATGGCATAATGGCATAGTACGTTTATATAAAAGTTATCTAGCGGCAGGGCTCTACATGACGACTAGACAAGTCTAAAATAAAGATGCTAGGTTTTACAAAACAGAGTGTTTTTGTTTTAGAGACTTAACATTCGATTAGTTGCGCTAGCTATTGGGAATAACAGAAATGGTCTAATTTGCATATTGATACATATTTATAGCTTTAAAGAAAATGTAACGGTGAGATAAACAGATAAAAATGATTCCTCGTAGTTGATTGGACATAGAAATTGTCAAAGTTATGATTCTACTGAATAATCACCATTCAGAATATTCCGGGTGTTTATTATAACCTGAATCGGTTCAGCCTTGGTGTGCTAGAATGGCCTCCTGGCAGAAAAAAAAACGAAAAAAAAAAAAAAACGTGGTGAGTGGGCGTTAATGCTTGACACTCTAAGTGTGTGTGTGAGATAAGGAATGGGATGTGGGATGGTTTCCAAAAAAAACAAAACACCAAAGCTGTTACCAGATGGCAAGAAATAGCACAGAGTCTGTCAGCTGCAGAGAGGTGCCATTACTTTAACTACAATTAGTGACACGAGAGAGAGAGACAGAGAGAGAGAGCATGAGGAGAAATGAATGAAAATGAGACAGAATGAATTATATATATATATATATATATACACACACACACACACACACACACACACACACACACACACACACACACACACACACACACACACACACAGAGACGTATGCATATGCGAGAGAGAGAGAAGAGCCGTGAGCATCGCTCCACAACACTGCAGTGAACAGGAGAGCGAGGAGGAGTGAGAGAGTGAGAGAGTGAGAGACTGGAGGGAGGGAGGGAGAAAATAAAAGAGAGGCAGATGAGAGTCTCACACACACATACTACACAACACACCACACCACACACACTTCAGGAATTTCTCCTCTCTCTCTCTCTCTCTCTCTCTCTCTCTCTCACGTTTCTTTTCAACACACTTTGAATTGATTTTTTCTTCTTTTAATTGAACTTCACTTGCCGATGCTGAAGCCGGATGAAGGCTGAATAACTGCTCCGCCCGTCTCTCCTCTGCCACCTGTGCCATACAGCCTGCTGGATTTACACAAGTTTTACACTTTGAGGAGGTAAGATGGAATCACCAAAAACTTTTTCTCAATCTCTCTCTGCAGGTTCTTTTGCATTATTACTGATTTATTTATTAAAACTTATTTTCAGTTTTATTCTACAGATTGTTGGTATGAAACTAACAACAACAACAACAACAACAATTTTTTTTTGTATTCCTCTGTTGCATGAAATAAAAACATAACATAACCTTCATTATCGCTGCTAATAAAGCCTAAAGGAAAAGTCAGCCTTTATTACCTGCTATGATTTTAAGTTTAAAGTTTTAAAAAATCCCTTTTTTTCTTCTTCTTCTTCAAATGGAATTTTCTTACACGATTAGTTCCTTTTGTTAGCATGATGTCATGTCTGGTTATTCAAGTTCATGTGCAAATTCACGTTCAGACTGTAACATGTTGCATATTCATATAGGTCTCCAAAGCTTTTACATAAAGGAAAAAAAAAAAAAACGCTGTAACTATAATAAATATATTTATTATCAGTGTTTATTTATTTATTTATTTATTTATTTAGTTCTTGATGGACTTTCCGTTCCTCATCTTCATTTCCTACTTCATGTGTTTTCCTCTCGTCTCGTGCTCAGTGTAGCGGTTGTGGACACTCCTGCGTCTCTAAAGTCTGGAGGTAGTCATGTGTTTTTCATTCCTTCACCCCCCCCCCACGATCCCACAGTCGAGCCTGGATTAATGAACTATTGCTCTTTTTACACTTCTCACCAGAAAACCATGCTATTGAATAAATCACATTCCCATGACATACACACACACACACACACACACACACACACACACACACACACACACATTGGACACATACATATAATTAGAGCTCATCACAAATAATCATAGGCTGTGTATTCCTCCCCATCACACTCGTGCTTCTCCTGTGCTTCTCTTAACCCAAGTGTCGTAATGTTCTATTAATATGGCCATGTGGTGACTGAGCAATGACTGAGAATCAGAGTGTGTGTGTGTGTGTGTGTGTGTGTGTGTGTGTGTGTGTGTGTGTGTGAGTGCGATCAGGTTCACGAGTATAAGAACAGAGCGAGAGGAAGCACCGTGGTCAGTCCCCATGAAAGCGGGAATCTGTAATGAAGGACTGAATTATTAACACAGCCACAGGAGTTGTGACTCCGTCAGTCGAGAAGACTTCATACTGAATCTGTAATCAGACCTCGTGCGGTGAAATCACTTCTCGACATCATGAGGAACAATCGCATGGGAATAGTGATAAGCGATTCATGAATATGAGCATATGCAAAAAAAAAAAAAAAAAAMAGGATGAAAATAATGAGCACAGTGCAAATCTGTCACAATACGCATCAGACAGCTGTGTGTGTGTGTGTGTGTGTGTGTGTGTGTGTGTCCCTGTTACAGTACAGCACTGAGTAACAGGTTCTTCTTCACATACCACCGTTATGTTTATATTATATTATAGTCGCATGTTTTATTCTACTTGTCCCACAGCACTTCACCGACACCACGGTCAGATTTACACACTCAGGTTCACACACTGTTTAATAATCTGGTGCGCAGGATCGGTTTAGTGGTGAATTCACTCATCGTGTAAACTGCTTTATCCTGTATTCAGGGTTGCAGGGGGCCTGGAGCCTATCCCAGGGCGCGAGGCTCTGTGGCAATCCATCGCAGGGCACACACACATACACACACACACTCATTCACACACTCCGGGCAATTTCGGGGACGCCAAAGGTTTCATGTTCTCCCCGTGCTTGGTGGGTTTTCAACCGGGTCCTCTGGTTTCCTCCCACAGTCCAAGCCGGAGTACCCGGAGGAAACCCACCAAGCACGGGGGGAACATGTAAACTCCATGCACACAGAGACGGGAATTGAACCTGGACCCTGAAGGTGCCAGGTGACAGTGCTAACCACTACACCGCCGAGTCGCCGCATGTGGATTCAGTACATTTAATTTAGCTTTTATTGCATTTGGCAGATCAGAGCGACTTACATTTTTTATCTCATTATCCGTCTGAGCAGTTTAGGGTTAAGGGCCTCGCTCAAGCCTGGAATCTTCCCTCAATACTTCTGTAGTAACCACTGTGTGAGGGTTCACCACTAGAGGCCACTGTTTTGAGTTGGTTAGTTTTGTAGTTTTTGTTTGTAGACTCAGTTTCCCAGAAGGCACCTCGGTCAGGTGATGAGAGTGCTCACCTGAACCGAGGTAGCTCATTAGACATTCTATAAATAGCTGTTTGTTCTGGGAAACTGGGTCGAGCATGTGTTATGTTATGTGGGCTTTTGTTTGGTTATGTTCTGATTTAGTTTGTGTTTGTTTTAAGATGGCATATGTTTTGTGGAGCTGTCTTTGTTAAATGTATTAGTTTGTATTGTAGTCTGTTTTGTTTTTCCCTCGTGTAAGTACCACTTTAAAATGTTTAGTTCTTAGTCTGTCCCCTGCCTTGTCTGCTGTGAACCCAGTCTGTTCATCCCTTAGACCTTCGGCTACTAGTCTGTTAGCAACTAGTCTGATTCGCGATCATCCAGCCTAGCAGCTAGTGTGTGTAACAGCTAGTAGGCTAGGTCTCTGTTAGGCTTAGCTAATCCTCTTGTCTGTATTGTATTAGTCTGTCCAAGTTATTTGGTTAATGTTAATGTTGTGTGTGTCATGCTCCTATTAGTAAGCCAGCATCCTGTGTTTCGAGTTCATGTTTTGGTTTGTTTGAATAAAATGAACACTTTATGTTTTACACAACTCTCTGCGTTTATGCCTGCCGCTTCTTAGCCCACGGCTATCACCATGAGCCATCAGTTCGTGACACCCTGAGCTGCCCCTTTAGGAATTTAGTGCACAGGATCGATTTAACCATGGATTAAGTGACTATTAGAGAGCACTGTTTAGCATTTGAATGCGGTTTGGGACTTTGCCGTGGATTTAGTATCTATTAGAGAATAACATTTAGCAGTTTAGTGTGCTGGGTCAGATTGAGCCATTTCAGCAGATTTGCTTCACCTCTGTAAGAAAGGTTTTTTACAGGCGCTTTAAACAACACCAGTAAAGGAAATTTGGATTGTTGGACACATGAGGCATCATGAAGAGGCACGAACCAACTACGAAGTCTAGAAACCATCTTCAAACAACTACACTTCTGAAATACTTGGAACTCCTCCAGTCAACAGTGGGCTTTTTTACATTGTAAGTCTACAGGTGGTGTAGTGGTTAGCACTGTCGTCTTGCACCTCCAGGGTCCGGGTTCGATTCCCGTCTCTGTGCGCATGGAGTTTGCATGTTCTCTCCCCGTGCTCGGTGGGTTTCCTCCCACAGTCCAAAGACCTGCAGGTTAGGCTGATTGGCTTTCCCAAACTGTGAGTGTCTGCGCCCTGCGATGCATTGGCACTTGTCCAGTGTGTACCCCGCCTTGTGCCCTAAGTCTCCTGGGATAAGCTCCAGGTTCCTGTGACCCTGAGTACAGGATTAAGCGATATAGAAGATGAGTGAGTGTAAATCTACATTTTAAAATTCTGAGCATGGTGGATTTTTTTTTCATGACTAGTATTTCTCCTGTGGTGTGACACGCCGTACCAAACGCTGTTGAACTCCAGGAATGTAGGCCTTTCAGATTTTTGAGATTATAGCAGTTCATCTAGCAAATCTGGGTGAGCATTTTGAGTTCATGCACAAAAAAAAAAAAAAAAAAAATTGGTTACATAATTTTAGCTGATCCGGGTTAGACGGTATTGTAAAAGTAGCGTTATTGTTAAGAAATGTGAAAGTTAGCGTTCAGTACCAACTGATGTACTAAAATGGTTTGATAACTAATTAGATGTTAACAGAAGTTCTTGGTTGCAGACTTTTGATTTTTCGAATCGATTATATACGTGAAAAGAAAAAGGAAGGTAAGGCTGTTGAATGACATTGAATGCTCCGGTAATGCTATCGCTATAAGAGTATTATAGCATTATGCTAAACATTATACTAAAAGCAATGCATTGAAGCATAACAATTAAATGTTTTTCTTTTTAGTACAAATGTTAGAAATAAAATTAGATGCTGAAACAACATCTAACCTACATACTAGTTATTAATGTAATAATTACACACTGGGCTTAAACCTTAAATGTCCTCATGTGATTTTTTTAAGTGAGTGAGTCTTATTACTAACCTGTGCGACATACACATGCTGACAGATTAAGTCTTGGGGGGAAAAACACTGCTGTGATCCGACAGTCTCTCTCTCTCTCTCTCTCTCTCTCATTCTCTGCCTCAGTCACTTTTAATTACACTCATCATTCCTGCTCTGTCGCTTCCTCCCCAGCTCTGTTTGTCCTCTTACCATCACTGGTGTCTGTTAGATCTCATCCTTCATTCACCAAAGTACAGTCGGTCTAAGATGTGCGCTTTACTCCGCGTCTCTGAAGATACTTAAACACTATGTTCTAATTAGTCTGTGCTAATGCATCAATTATGAAGTAAAGGTAAATGATTAAATTTAAAACGAATACATTCTGTGTTAACGAACATGCACCAGCACAACGTCTCACTGGGAAAATTTAGAGGACTGGAAAAGCTAATGTCAGCAAGATGGGGGGGGGATTAGGAGGTGGGGTTAGTTGTATAAGGTGGAATGTCTGTAGTCAGTTAATATTGAAAAGTTCAAATCACCTACACAACTGTCAACGTATATGAACAAAAGTTCTTGTACGAGGACAAAGAAACAAAACATTTTTGTAAAACACTCCAGTAAAATTCACAAAGCACAGCGTGCGCCAAAGAAAACCTTATAAATGACAATATTTCACCAAATGAGACATTAAATCGAAAGCTACAGTGAAACTACGCAGACTCGTGTTTCTCAGAGATCATCATTCCCAGCAGCAGACACGTGAATGACTTGAGATTGTACTTTCTGAGAAAGATTCCACTCACAAGTCAAGAGAGAGTGTGTTTTGTCCACTGCGCATTGATTAGCGGAAAAACGCTCTTTCAGCATTGGCATTCGCAGACAATGAACAAGCATCACACAACGTTCAAATGATTATTTTTTTATTTCTCCCTAATTTAGTCGTGTCCAATTCCTCCCCGTCACTAGGGGGCTCCACATTAAGGCTACTACTACCACTCAGTCGGGAGGGCTGAAAACTATCACATGTTTCCTCCGAACCATGTGACGCCAGCCGACCGCATCTTTTCGAACTGCTCGCTCGCGCACCGTTGGGGGCGGAGTCACACACTCGGAGGACAGCGCTATCCGCTCCTTCCGCTCGCGCGAGCTCACAGACGCCCCTGATTGGCTGTAGAGCCGTGATTAATGTGGGAGCACTAAGTACCTCTCGTCCCGCCCCTCTGAGAGAGCTCGGCCAATCAGCTCTCTCTAGACCTCCGGCTGCGAGAGGTTACAGCACCACCCGGGAATCGAACCGGCGAACTCCAGATAATAGAGCGAGCGCTTTTACCACTGCGCCACTCGGAGGCCTGCATTTTCTTTTTAACAAAAATTATTCATTTTCCATTACGCTTGTGGCCTGACGTCAACATTTTAAACAAAGACTTTAATGTATAATCGTATAACAAATAAACAGAACACAAAAATCGAGACTTGCACGTTGCCGTGTTCATTTATTAAAACACATGTATACTAATTACTGCATTGAACCTGCGTCATGCGGCGATGCGGTCGAATCTTAAATTTGCTCTTTAGGATTAAAACATCGAGGTGATAGTGTGCAATTGCAGCTCAAATCCAAGAGGGTGACAGATGAAAACTGGACATTTTCACAGGTCAGTGCCTGGTAACTCTATCCTTGTACTCGCATGCTAATACAGTATGTACAGTACAGAGCAAATGTTTGGACACACCTTCTCATTCAAAGAGGTTGAATTTGTATTATGGCAAGAAAAAAGCAGCTAAGTGAAGAAAAACGAGCGGCCATCATTACTTTAAGAAATGAAGGTCAGTCAGTCGGAAAAATTGGGAAAACTTTGAAAGTGTCCCCAAGTGCAGTCACAAAAAGCATCAAGCGCTACAAAGAAACTGGCTGACATGCGGACCGCCCCAGGAAAGGAAGACCGAGAGTCACCTCTGCTGCGGAGGAGAAGTTCATCCGAGTCACCAGCCTCAGAAATCGGCGGTTAACAGCAGCTCAGATCAGAGAGCAGGTCAATGCCACACAGAGTTCTAGCAGCAGACACATCTCTAGAACAACTGTTAAGAGGAGACTGTGTGAATCAGGCCTTCATGTAGAAGATCTGCTAGGAAACCACTGCTAAGGACAGACGACAAGCAGAAGAGACGCGTTTGGGCTAAAGAACACAATAAAGAACACTCGCTGAATGAGAAGGGGTGTCCAAACTTTTGCTCTGTACTATACATCAATTTGTATTGTTTGAGTTTCTCTTCATTGTCTCTGAGTGCTCTCTCGATCTTGATGGCATTGTTTGTTTTCACTGTATTAAATTTGTTTCTAGCCGAAGAGTGAAAACTGTTTTTCCGCAACAAGCTAAAATGCCAAGTCATTCAATTCAATAAAAACAATTGGAACTGATGCACAGCTCCAGCTTTAGCTCTGAAATGAGTTTTGGATTAATGAAATACCATGAAGAATCGCTTCAGGATGAAGCACAGGCTTTCTGTCCTGTATGCCTGGATGCTTGATGATACTGTGGATTCCATCAGGCTACACACTGTAAAGTGTCCCTACTGTACAATGCTTAGTTAACCCATGCTTCATTAGAGGGTGTTATTATTTTTATTATGTCATTTGAGATAACTCTGCTTCGTTGCCATCAAGCTCGCACCCTTAACCAGGCATGCGTTGTGACCCACCTCTTCTTTGTGTGAAGAAAAGTTCACATGAACTTTACAGGGAACTATAATGTATGATTGACAGATAATCAATGTAGAAAATATCAAACCTGATACAGTCAGTCCTCTACTTACGAACAATCAAGTTACAAACTTTCGCAGATACAAACATGTTCAATCGCGCGTACATTGTCTGGCGTCCATTGTCACATGTGTGCAGCGTGCATCCTGTACAAGTGAAATACAAGCAAGGTACTGATGAGAAGCTCCAAGCAATAAGAATGCAGACAAAAGAAAATAATTGAGAGAACGGAGAGAAGGTGAAAAGACAGCAGAACATTGCTTGTTCTTTTAACATGAATCGTTCAACCATCAGTCCAATTCAAAAGAGCACTGTGCTGTAATATATTGCATGTAGCCAATGATGTTGGTATCCTAGTAAATAGACGACATTTGTTGACATTGACTTACGAACAAACTGGACTTATGAACGAGCTCTCAGATCGGAGCTTGTTCATTTATAGGGGGCGTACTTACTGTATTTGGAACGATATTGAGAACAATGATTATTGATTTTTTGCTAGTAAAATTTAAGTTTAAGAAGAGTATCTAAATTGTTATTTTTATAAAAAAGAATTACTGCTTGATGCGTCCGCGGCACCCCGATGCGCTGACTGCCCGGCCCTAAACCAGGTGAGGGACAAACACACACACGCACATGATGTGTCTGAAGTTCTCTATTTATTATCAGAAAAGAGAGCATATTTAAAGCTTTTGGCCAGGCGCCCTGTGTCATGTACGTCCCGTACTTCAAAAGAACCAGGCATTAAGATGTAAATCATAGAGAGACCTGGAGACAGACAGATGATCAAACACACATTAGCATTTTCCAGTTAGACAAAAAGGTTCCACCGGACATGAGCTATTTGTATGCATATTCGTCTGGGCACGGGGCTATAGGAAGCATGACCATATAAGGAAACAGGAAATGCAGTGAGGGGGTTGTTTTATGGGAACAGAGACATGGGAAATTTCAGGCATATTACAAAACCTTATTGGAAATCTGTGACGATGATAGTTGTTGTTAAAGATTAAAGAGATAGTTTGTGGTTTTTTTTTTTTTTTCACATCGGTCCTAAATCAGAATGCAGGTGCATATGAGGACATTACAATAGGTGGTGGTCGTGAGAAATGTTCCTGCTCTGCACGCTGACTGTGAAGCTCGTCACCTGAGAACGATGTAAAGAATCGGGTCGAGCTGAGACTCGCACAGAACGAAACATCTGCGGTCGATCTGAATACTCAGTATTTAGAGAAAATGTATCTTATTTCTTTCCCAGGAAACAGCAAGAATTCAAATTGTACTAAATACACCAGAACTTTGAGCAGTGATTGTTTTTGGGACACGTTTGTGATCAGTGATGAGTTGTTAAGCAACGATTGGTTGTTGGGACGCTCTTAATGAGTCTGATGCACACCTGTACATTTACATTTCAAACACAATCAAACACAGTTGGGAAGAGATTTTTAAAATTATTTTTATCTACAGCGTGGGCCGTTTATATGGATACACCTTAATAAAATGGGAATGGTTGGTGATATTAACGTCCTGTTTGTGGCACATTAGTATATGTGAGGGGGCAAACTTTTCAAGATGGGTGGTGACCAATGGTGGCCATTTGGAAGTCGGCCATCTTGGATCCAACTTTTGTTTTTTTTCAATAGGTAGAGGGTGATGTGACACATCAAACATATTGGGAATCTCGCAAGAAAACCAATGGTGTGCTTGGTTCTAACGTAACTTTATTCTTTACAAGTTTCTGACCACTTATAAAATGTGTTCAATGTGCTGCCCATTGTGATGGATTGTCAATGCAACCCTCTTCTCCCACTCTTCACACACTGATAGCAACAGCGCAGGAGAAATGCCAGCACAGGCTTCCAGTATCCGTAGTTTCAGGTGCTGCACATCTCGTATCTTCACACCATAGACAATTGCCTTCAGATGACCCCAAAGATAAAAGTCTAAGGGGGTCAGATCGGGAGAACTTGGGGGCCCATCCTGTATATATATATATATATATATATGAAAAAAATCTATAACCGCATCACATTAGTTGAATGTTTTGTCAACAGGAAGCCTTAATTGTCGCTTGCCATATGTACTTATATGGTGCTTAGTGAACAGTATTTATTGTTAATGCGCTCCCTTGGATCGAGGAATAATCTTTGTAGCATATTATTAAACAGTATGAAAAATAATGAATGTAATTATTTAATAAACACTGATTTCTCAGTATACCACCTAAGAGCACACGCTACACGTTTAATCATGACTGAAGGTGTTGTGCTCCGCTTCATGTCACCTTTGATCAAATCACTATAATGAACATATAGTGGAGCATCTTGGTCTAAAAGTGATTATCACCCAAATGTGGATGAGTTCCCAGTTGAGTCCTGTTGCCATCTCAGGGAGTTTGTTCTTACCACCGTCACCCTCGGCTATACAAATGAAGTTGAATTGAATTGATTAGGACGCGCTGGAGTTCTGAACCCGAGAGAAACTGTATAGAGCTGATAGTAAGATGTGGACATTAGGTCATGCTTGAGATGAGACGGATGAGCACAATGCTGAGAACGTTCTGACCTCAATGGGCATTTCATTCACAAACTCTACACTTCACGCGGACGCACCATGACAAAGTCATCTCCATGAACTTGCGGTTATTTTCAGTCGTGTTCCACTCTGGTGTTAAGTTTCCTGGCGCTGGAGCTCTTATTCCATTGGCATGTCTCCTAATTACGGGAGACTACATGCTTCGAGTCATTTTCGATTCAGTCAAGCACCTCGTTACCATCTGTTAGCGCAGCCACTCGGCACAGGTTTAAATGAGCTCACGTCTGTATCAACGTGCAAGAAAATCTTTCTTTGTCTCTGCACTTTACCAATCAGACGTTTTTACAGGTGCACCACTTTCTCCAAAGAATCTTTTTAAATGTTCTTTTTTTTTTTGCACGTCAAAAGATTTTATGGTTATTCTGCCAACAAGTTAGCCTCAACTGTTTTATATAAAAACCTACATTAAAAAACTTCTCTGCCAGGTACTTCTGGATTTTTATTATTTTTTCCCCAGAAAGCCGTCTACACTAACCAAATCCAAACAGGTCTTTTTATATCCAATTTTCTTTGCTCACTTCATTGGATATGATCCAGTAGGTTAGGTTGTGATGTTGTCCACTGAAGACACAACACAGGATCAATGTTGTTTTTGAAAGGTAAAATTACTTTGATTAAATATCTTAATAATGTTGAATAAATGATGATGACATGATGCTGCTTAAACTCCAAATTGCCAAAGTCCAGTTTAACAGATTAGATTTTAAATATTGACACAGTGACACAGACCTACACATATTTCAATACATTGTTTTCTTGAGTGCTTTCTGATTTAATAGTTTGGTAAATGATAGTTGGCAAAAAAAAATTATAGACATATTTTTTACTTTTGAACTTTGTATGTATTATTATTATTATTATTATTATTATTATTATTATTATTTT
>QMIH01000204.1:490495-516078 GCA_003987875.1 Clarias batrachus
TACTTTTTATTTTTTACAAAATACAACATGTGCATTTGCTAGCCCCTGCAGCTGCATTCCCCAGTCGACCAAAGTCTAGTTCAGGGTTCTCACTGCGGTGGTCTGGGTTTAAGACCTGGCCAGGTCTTAAAGCTAATAATAGCGGTTTAAGCTTTACAAGGATGTGTAAATTTTGTTATATATTTTTTATCACGTCGGCATTATGCATTATGCAGTAAAATCATTTATTATTTTTAAATGTTACTTAAAATTTATCAATAAATAACACTGCAGAAGAAAGGTTGCATGGTGGTAAAAACAAAAACAAAAAAACCATGACAGCCCAGTATTCAGATGGAAACAAAAAAACCCTGAGGTAGGCTCCTGAGATTTGCGTAAGAACAGAAAGAAAGCAAGTGAGACAAAGTTACCAGAAGAGCTCATATTCTCCAGCATGATCATGAAACCTAACAGCTGTTTAAGTTACAGTTCTGTGCAAAGATCGTGGGCACATACTGTACAAAAAAACAAAACAAACAAACAAACAAAAAAAAACAAACAAACAAAAAAACAGAGAAACATGAGCAAAGATTTCTTTGAAGAAAAGAAATGTCTGTAGAGAACATTAAAGAGTAATAAAATAAACAGTCAATATTGGGTGTGAAAACTTCATTTTTTATGTTTTTGTCTGATCTGTCATGTAATACGCTGCCTTTTTATAGGCATGCAAATATTCTGCTGTAATGTTATTTATTAATTATTTTACATCGTAATGTTTGAAAATATTAAATAGTTTCGTACATAATAACGCAGACATGATTACCGTAGATAACACAATTTTAACTACAGATAATATGATGACTTTTGCTCTGTGTTCAAGTTGAGAAATAAAATGAAATAAATTAAATGTTTAATCGTATTTACAACATTGAATTCGGCCTAACGACCTTTTAAGAATATACAAAAAAAATGTAAACAATATTTTATAAGCCACAACAATGGGAATATAGTTTAAGGTAATCCATTTATTATTTACTCAAATTAGCAGATTCAAGCTGAAGTATTGGCATGAAGTGATGGGGAATTCTATAAATAGCCCTTATAATAATACTGCCATTAATGTTATGTTGCCCCAGAATGTGGTTGATATGATGCAATGTGATTGAAAAAAAAAAATGCACTCATAGTTGAGGGATGTTTTTAAAGCACAGCTTTCACACTTTTAAGCATGAGAAATATGTGAATTGATTCTATGTGGATAAGAAACCATCCTGATTTCCCCCAGTTCTGGAGACAAAGCTGTGAGAGTTGTGGTTTAGCGTATGATGTCATTAAGCAGACTATCATGAGGTCTTAAAAAGTTTATCAAAGTTATCCTCTCTATAATTTGCTCTCAATGTTTTGGGTCCTTTCACAGCTTGTATAGTGGCTTTAGCACTTTTTAGCACGGCGTTAACATTTATTATATGAACTATCTTGCTCTGCATGTAATGAGTCTCTCATGCATTAGTTTCACTTTATAAGTTGCATTACTGAAATAAATGTAATGTTTGTTCGTAAGTCAATGTCACACTTTTGCACGATATTCAAATGTTTCGTGTGTCACCTGTACATCCAGAACTACCAGTGTTCTTATACAAAAGTGGTGCACACCCCTTAACCAATCAGATTCGAGCACTTAATAATAGCAGAAACATAATTTCTGAAAGTTTACAGCCTGACCTGGCCAATACGCACTCGATATTGTAATCATGCTCGCTGGTATTTATTGATTTCTCAGAGCAAACAGGAATTAGATTTAGAGCAAACTGTACATACAGTAACAGTCTGTGGGATGACCTTATGTTCTTTCCAGCATACACTGGGGTGCCGGCATTTCATACTATACAGGTTCAGTTCATACTTTACAGCGTGGGCCAGTTGTATGGATACACCTTAATAAAATGGGAATGGTTGGTGATATTAACGTCCTGTTTGTGGCACATTAGTATATGTGAGGGGGCAAACTTTTCAAGATGGGTGGTGACCATGGTGGCCATTTGGAAGTCAGCCATCTTGGATCCAACTTTTGTTTTTTTGCTTGGTTTTAACGTAACTTTATTCTTTCATGAGTTATTTACAAGTTTCTGACCACTTATAAAATGTGTTCAATGTGCTGCCCATTGTGATGGATTGTCAATGCCACCCTCTTCTCCCACTCTTCACACACTGATAGCAACAGCGCAGGAGAAATGCCAGCACAGGCTTCCAGTATCCGTAGTTTCAGGTGCTGCACATCTCGTATCTTCACACCATAGACAATTGCCTTCAGATGACCCCAAAGATAAAAGTCTAAGGGGGTCAGATCGGGAGACCTCGTTGTTTTAGTTGTTAGTTTCATATAAAATGCACCAAGATGGTAAATGCAGTCAAATCTAAACTGAAATGTAATCCTGAATACTGTGTAAATGTACACTCGTGATGATCTTGGTGTAATGAATGAAATTAAACTGAGGTGTTCTGGACCAGGAAGCAAACAGACGTTTCTGTTTAAATGTCTCTTGTTCTTTTTGACTCTTAACCTCATGCTTCATAGGCAACAGACTTGTTTTCAAGCAAAATCCAATTAGAAAATATGGGTCACAAAATCGAATACCCACCTGTGTTTACTTTTTAGCTAGATGACGGTGCAGAAGGGGAAGAGGATGACCATCTCCATCCAGGAGCACATGGCGATTAACGTCTGCCCCGGCCCCATCAGGCCCATCAGACAGATCTCTGCCTACTTTCCCCGCCTGTCCCCTACATCCTCTGTCTCTGATTCGCTGTCACCGAATCAGACAGGGTTTCCGTCTACAGCACTTGAGGCTGGAGGAGCAACGGGGGGAGGAGGACTCCTGTCCCCACTGTCTCCAGGGACAGCAGCGGCTGGAGGGACGCTGTCTACAATGAACAGCATGGAAACATCTGTGGAGATTGACAGCTGTGACAGTGATGATAACAGTGAGTCTAGTATACAGCAGGAAATATTGCACCATCATAATATATTCCAGGACAATTAGCATGGTACAGTTCCTTGGTACGCTATGGCCCATGGTAGATTCCAGTTGTTTTGATGCATCAGAATAATAAAAAAAAATGTTTACAGGTGGTTATTTGATTCAGTGTAAATAAATAAGTCTCATATTTGAAACATCTTCCATTTCCTGTGATTTGCACATTTGTCCAGGTAGTGGATAAAAAAAAAAAAAAAAAAGTCTTAGTATGAATACTTCAACAATTGTACAACATCTTAAATTCCTTCCACTGAGAAGGTCATGACTTATTACTTTTATAGTATTATTTAAACAATAACATTAAGTATCAGGTGTGCCAGTATAGAATCTGTTCGTTACTGAATTCTTTTTATTTGCAGCTTCTTTAGGCACTTTGGAGTTCGACCTGCTCTATGAGTCATCCACAAGTTCCCTGCATTGCACCGTTCTCCGTGCCAAGGTAAGCACATCTCCTACATCTGCTCCATGAAAATAGACTATTTTATTAAAATTTTTAACACTAGCATTTAGCAATCCTAGCTGTCCAGACCTAGATGACAGTGCTTAATTTTAAGATGAACTGTGGACCAAAGTTAATAGTCAATTATGGATCTATGTCTGGTGAACTTGATGCTTAACCTTACTGAGTGAGTTATCTTGTTGCATTTTCTAAAGTCCACAAAACAATCCACAATAATCAACATATCAAAATAATCCTCAGCCTTGGCCATCAAAACTACAGGAATGTACTGTACCAATGCTTTTGTTACGCTTTGAATACTTCAGTGTTGGGCTTAGACTAGAGTTCATCCCAAAGCAAGAAAAAGTGGTGGTTGGGAAAACAAAATTGATGGTTCCATGCAAAATCGCTTGAGGAGTCTTAGTGTAGTACTATGGGGTCTGAGTTTCTGGCTAGAGGTGAACACACATTGGAGAACTTCCCTTACATCCTGAAAACCTGAGTTCTCTGGGGCAGTGAGAGGTAACCTGGTGGAGCTGTTTACTATTTCAGTGCCTTGCCCTTATTTCCCATAGTAGTAGTAGACCGAATATCAATTTTGCGGTTAGAAGGCTCATGATGAGCCACATGAAATAGCAGTTTCTTACAGGTTATTGATACCAACAACGCGTCATCTCTTCCTTGTTTCAAAGAGAACTCCCTGCAAAAAGTGGAGCAATGGAACCCTCCCTAGCCTCGTTGACTAGCCTTCACCCTGACTGAGCTGATATTGATGGCCTGGCAGCACCTCCTCAGCTAACACAGTGTGGATTACACACCATGCCTCATTCCTGCAGGAACCATCCACAAGCATTTCTCATACTAATGCCCAAAAACCCTGGCCAGTTTGTCCCATTACCAGGTGATGATGAACTGCCATCTCTACCCTGTAAATTTCTTTAATGGCTGCCACCAGCAGATATTCGTGAATATCTCATTGCATACGCCTCACTTTCACACAGTCTTGCATTACCCAATGTATTGCATTGAATCATGTTTTGATGAATGGTGGTCTGGTTACACCCTGAGCCTGTTATCATGTTACCTCATTTATGACATTGGTGGCACTCAGTGTCTTCTGATGAGATCTGAGCAATGAAACCAGGTTTATAATTTATTCAACATTCCCAAGCAACAACTGGTGAATCCTTGGTAGCAGCTGCTGGGTGGCAAGCTCTGATAGGTTCTTCTGATAGCAAAGGAAGAAGTCAAAAGAAGAAGAAGAAGAAGAAGAAGAGTCCATTTACCATCCAGCCATTCCCATGCAGCTACTGCATCCTCTAGATCCCATGTCATCTTGTTGAGCATATGGTGTGGGGTGGTGGCAGTGGACTCATCTTCAAGATCATTGCACAGGTCAAGGAACAATTGGTGTTGGGTTTAGTGGAGGAAAAAGCTTATAGCCTACCTGAATTAGCAGTTAATGCTGTTCCATGCTCACCCGGACCTGTGATCTGTCTTTGTCTGTATGCCAACTGGATCCATGGATTCATAGACAGCCTTGGTCAACAGATTATCTAGAGGCTTATAGTAGCTCTGACTTGTACTGTAGTTCATCCAGATCCAGAGTTTTATTAATTAACCTGGATCAGTGGTCTGAGTATGAGTCTGTAGTTCACTTGAACTGAAAATGTATTTGGTATACTGTCTTTTAAATTTGTAATGAATTTCAATATGTGATTCTACAAATTCATAAACTCATAAATTTCATAATTTTGGTCAATGCTCTACCTGGGTCCGTAATGAATGAATCGATTCATAGTCCAGCATTCAAAATGTATTTGGGTTTATAGGGATCCCAAATTTAGAATTCATTTGGGTATGTCATTGACCTTAATCCAGAATGAATAGAGGTCTCTAGTCCCCTAAATACATAAACAATTTATGTCTGTAGTCCAATTAAGATTATAATAAATTTGGGTTCATTAAACTGGTCTTATGAGCATTTACCTACAGTATATTGTTTATATAAATATTGGTATGATCTATTATATTATCTATTATCTATTATTAAGACTGGCTCGTCACACCTACGCAGTTTAGGGTTCGGATTTTGCCTACAGTCTGTGCTTGTGGAGATGGCATGTTCTCCTAGTGCTTTGTGTGTTTCCTCTGGGTACTCCAGTTTCCTCCCATAATCCAAAGGCATGTGTCAGACTGATTGGTGTTTCCAAATTGCCTGTGGTATGTGATTCTGTGAAGTGTGTGCTCATCCCCAGTGATGGGTTGGCACCCCATCCAGAGTTTACCCCACATTGTGCGCCAAGTTCCCATGGGAGTCATCCTATCCATACTGCGCCCTAAGTTCTCTTGTTTAGCAAGCCTCCCATAACCGTACGCAAGATGAAATGGCGTAGATAATAGATTAATGGGTGTTTGTGGAAGTCTTTCACCATGTATTACAATCATCTGTTTGACCGCTGGACAATAATGTGAGGTTAGGTTAGACACTGGATACAGTGGATATGCATGAACAGCTTGTAGGATGCAGTATCAAAAATATTATGATGTCATTTACAGACAAGTGCCCCATCCCCCCCCCCCCCTAGAGCTCAGTGTAATTAACTCTCAGACTATTCGGTTTTCATTTCGAGATCAGCAAGCCTGTTTCACATCACCAAGCATTTGAAAGTTCCTTTATTTATTTATTTATTTATTTATTTATTTATTAAAGATCTCAAATACATATGTAAAAGGAAACAAATCTTATATATACATACTGTGTACATAATATTTGTTTCCTTTAAAAAAAATAATAAAAACAGGACATCTCTACTCATGCCATAACGCCTACAGTGAAGTCTAACTAGGCGGGATTCCACAATAAGGGAGGTCAGCACGAGTCAGTCTGAGATTAACAGACAGTGACAAGGCCAATAGACCTGATGAATGTGAACTATTAAACTCAAATTGACAGGCCTGCATTTTTTGATCCATCAGTCGAGACATCTATCTGCTAATCATTGTCACTTTTAAGTACTTTGTCCATTGATCATGATGAGGATGGAATACAAATGAGCAACAGTGTGATCTCGTTACAATACAATTAAGAAGACGAATGGAGTGCTTTAAGCCTCAGCAAAGTGACAGTGAGGAAATGAATAGATATGATGAACAGTGAATATCAAGGCAGACATGCAGGTTAAGAAAACGCATTTAAACCACAGCTCTGTTCAATTCTGTATTCACATTAGTGAGGAGGTCTGGCTTATTTTTTCTGTCACAAAACCTCTTATGTTAGTCGTTTGCATTGATACGATGGAGACTTCAAATGAACATATTTAAAAATGTAAGGTTTTCTTTAAGATCATATTAATTTAGCAGTGTTATTTTTTACTTCAGCTTTTCACTGCTCTCTGAAAAAGGATTTTATTTTAGTCTCCAGATGCTTCTCGTGGTTTCACTTGCCTTCCTGTCGTTACTAATTTATGAGAAGCATTTCCTTAATATGAGTTTCCAGTTTCTTTAGCGAAAATCCTTTACTCCCACAGTTTCATTACTGATCTTAGAAACCATTTCAACAGTTGTCATTTAAAGTAATTCAAAGTGAAGGTAGTAGATATGAGGAGCTCGGCCTTTATGAAAAATTATGATTATGGGTACACTTTTTATAAAATCATTTTCCAGGACTTTTTTTTTCATGATTAAACACACAGAGCTCTGCATGTTGCCTTAACATTAAAGTCCATAGTATTGTACTATAGCACAAATCAATTATCACTTAAACGCCAGTTTTAATAAAACATTACAACAGACGTCCTTATTGTTATAGATCAGGGCGCGTATTCACAAAGCTTCTTAGAATTCTCTCAGAGAGCTCCTATCTTAGCCTAAAAAGTCCTAGCTGGGAGTCTTAGACTAAAAGTGATTTAAAAAACTCTGAGCTAGGAAAATACAAAAACTTTTATCTTAGTGAGGGGGTGTGGTCGACCACACCCCACTTTTATCTTAGTGAGGGGGTGTGGTCGACCCCGTTGCTAGGGATGATGCAGCAATTCATGGACTGTGATTGGTTGATAAAAACTGGCTGACCTCTGTAAAGGTCTTGAAATGCGCTCTTTGTGACAATAGAATATATGATAATAGAATAGACAGTGAAATCAGAAATCATGTTTGTATAAATAATGAAATTGTATAATCATGACTACAGGCTACTTTATGCAAAGTTTCTGTTATAGGCTTTAAATATTTTAAAGATCATTAAAACAGCCAAATTTTGAAAATGTGTCTTCTTTTAAAGGAATCAGTTTCCACACAGTAGTTACTATATTTAAGTTCTTACATTTATTTACTAAACTGACTTTATTACTTGTGATCCATTTCAGATTGATGGGAGCAAAATGTCTCAGCGTTTACCAATTTACACGATTACAGGACAGTCTGATTACGTTGCACTTTTGGATGGTCTGTAGCCAACAATCCAAAAGAGATGGAAGGAAGTAAAACAACAAGAAAACCAGACTGGACAGAAGAGCAGCGTTTACTTTTAGCTTTATGTTCAGTGTTTGGAGAATATTTCTTCTTTCTGTCATTTGGTCCTCTGATATAGAAACTCTTAAGCCTCTTAAAAGTCCTCCTCTCTACTCTTAACAGTTTTTACCTTAGGAGCTGTTTTTAGGGCTGAGATGTTTCACAAATCATTTTTATCTTTATTAAGATTTAGTCCTAAACTTAAGGGGGAAATTCTAAGAAAATGTCATAATTCTAAGAATCTTCTTAGAATTTCGTTACTAGGAGCAACTTTTAGGTTTAAGAATCTTGGTGAATACGAGTCCAGATGTTTATTATATGTGGCTGAATTTCGCTCTCTACCAAAAGATCTAAGAAAGATTTAGTCCAGGAAAATGATGAGTGAACCACTTTGCCCCATAATCTATAAAAACTCTCAAATCCCAATTCCAAAAGCATGCATTAAGACTGAAAGTCATGATGGGGTCCCGATGTCTCACTCCTATGAAAGATTTTTTTATGCTTCTGCTGTTCAGGGAGTTGAGCTCTAGACTCTTCTCTGTGTTGCAGGGTCTGAAGCCCATGGACTTCAACGGTTTAGCAGACCCTTATGTGAAGCTCCATCTGCTCCCTGGTGCCTGCAAGGTCTGTTCTACTTTTATTTTTTGTTGTCCTCTGATGATACACTGTTGTCTGCGATGATATGTGGCTGTAATTTACATCCAGGAATCTCCTCAGGATAAAGTGAGACAGTAACAGAGAGATGTTTTTTTTCCCCTCATGATTCACCTCAGCCTCAGGTGATGGAGCTGATCTTTCAAAGCAGATATCTGGATATCTAAGAAAACAAAACCCACACACACACAGAGTAAAAACCCAGACAAACAAAGGACCAGATATTTATTAGCATTGGAAAAATGAGACACATTTTTCTTCATTTTCTCAGCCCTTGTCTGGGATATAGAGGCATTTCTAATATAAAGACATTATCCACACCTCGTTTCCCTGTCCCAATCATTGCAATATCTCTTACGTTTGAAATGGTTTTGTTCATATGAGACAGACTGTCTGCACTTTCTTTTTATTTCTTAGATTTAATTGTGGTTAAGCCGGCCTTGGTGCTACCAATTGTTCTCAATTCTGAGTAAGGGTGCATGTAGGTGATGAAAGGCATTGGCTGTAGGCCAACAGGCTCAGCACTCCACCCCCCTCCCCCAACTCTGAGCTGGTGGAGTGCATTGAGAGAAATACATGGCATTGGCAAAGTCCACCAGCTTTACCATATTGCATCACGGACTGGTGCATAATGGAGAGCAAGTGATCCTGCAGTGAGAGGAACCAGCAGATGATGCGAGGGTTGGTATCTTTATCACTTGCCATTCATCCATGACCAGCATGACTTGTCATACCATCAGTATCAGAGCCCCTATATAGACATGTTTGATGGCATATGGGAACTAATTAGGAGGGTTTTCAGCTGCTGGGATGTTCTCACTGTTTCTCTATTCCACTCGACTTTCATGAGTAAATCTGAAAGGGGTGTTCCCATAGAGAAGTTAGGGACAAAACATAAAAAATAACCCTCTAGCCCCAGAAAGAAGAGCTGTGGGTAGGTGTGAATGGTCTCAACCTTTCTTCCTCTGGCTTCAGTAACCCATGGCAAGTGGGAAGGTACAATGTTTTGGTCAGCTCTAGGTGGCACTTCTTTGGTGGTCTGATAACAGCATTCGCTGGGGATCCCCAATCCTGATTAAAAGTATTCCCATATGCCAACCTTCCCCATCAACATGCAGGGTGACCTATGATAGCAGGCGAACATATAGCAGGCATCCAACCAGGGGACAGGCAGCTAAACATAGATGGTGTTTAGACGGCACAGATGGTGTTGCATCCTTGGTTTAGTTGCTGCAATTGGAGGTCTTGCGGGTGAATGGAGAGAACAGGCAAGTGCAACTCCTTAGCTTTTGTTGCAGTTGATGGCTTGGTGAGGGTACATGGCCGGAGAGATTGGCTGAAGCCGAAGGCTCAGTTGCTGAGGGGGCAATCATGGGTAGGTCATGAATTCTACTCAGTGAGTCTCCCAGAGTTAAAGGTCCGGACAAAGAAAACCTTTTAAAGTTAGACAATGACTGCAGGAAAGTGAATGGAAATGTGATACCAGCCGCAGTGAGTTATGGAATTCGTGAGCACAGCATGGCTGGCCTTGGGGCTGAATGTGCATTCAGGCATGTGCCTGGGATGCGTGTGGTGACTGGGGACGGTTCCACTTTTCCATGAAGACGGTCTTGTCCTTGGCTGATGCAGACAGCTGTTCTCTCAGGACCTGTGACTTCATTCGCTCAATAGTTCAGGACTGGAGTTTCCTACAGTCTATCTGAGTTTCCAATAATGAACTGGACTCAATTTTAACTTGATCACATCTCCTGTTATACTGAACTTCCAGTCTCACACAGTATGAGTGCAGATCAATCCCTGCTATCCGTTTTACCGGATGAGGATGGGTTCCCTGCTGAGTCTGGTTCCTCTCAAGGTTTCTTCCTATTACCATCTCAGGGAATTTTTCCTTCAGCACTGTCACCATCGTCCTCGGCTCGCTCATCAGGGACAGACTTATCATTTTGATTCATACACGATGACTTCTCATACAAACTTATATAATTCTTTTGATTGTGTAAAGCTGCTTTGCGACAATGTCCATTGTTAAAAGCGCTACACAAATAAAACTGAATTGAATTGAGTTTCAATGCTGAGTGAGGAGTGCGCGGATGATAAAAGGCTGTCAGAATTTTCCACACTGTCGAGCCTGTCGTTAACTGTCCTGTCTGTGGCTTCTTCCCTTGATCACTGGGCACCATGAGTCTTCCATTCTTTACCTTTATTATTGCTTGTTGCAATTTCCATTTAAAAAATAAGGCAATTACTATTTCATTGTAATTAGAAAAGAAAGAATGAAAATGAAAAGAACTTATGAATGAAACTAGAGATTTTATGCAAGGTTCAACCGCTGCCATTTTATGCATGATATAATAATTGCTTAATTGACCTCTAATAACCTTGATCAGACATGTGCAGAGTTTGTTAACCATGCCTCCTAATGAGGACGCTGGCTTCATCCGGCTGGTCAGATGGAAGCTTTATCCCACCCACACAGCCTATTTTTGTGCACAAGAGCAAACAGTCTGGGGGGAAACAAGACCACTTCCTCTTAGCCAAATGATGAAACATGTCGGGATTTTGGGATCAGGGTACCCACTGTATTAACTGGCCTGTTGCCTTAACATCTTGTGCAAATAACACAACGCAGTTTGGGGGACTGATGACTTTTTTGGGGAAGTTGTTATTTTTTCACTTCTTAGAACATGAGTGTCAAGAGGGACACATTAGTTTTGATATTTCTGTCACTTTTGTTGATATAATCTTGTCAGGGTAGCAAAAATAGGTTTCAAACACACTGTCAGTTTTTTTTTTTTTTGAGTTGGTTCATTTTATATCACAAGTGACTGCAGGTGAAAACCTCAGCAACCCACCATCTGTTGCTCTTGTCATTTTAATTACAGAATGAATCACTGAGTGTTGCTGTTGTAGTAGCATACCAGGTGCCACGATGAAGCCATTTTATTCTTACCACACCTTTTTTATATTAACAAGAACAAAAGAACAAAAAAAGTTTTTATACCCATTAGAGTATGTTTGTCTTTTCCATCCAGGCGAACAAGCTGAAGACTAAGATTGTGAAGAACACCCTCAACCCTGTTTGGAATGAGACGCTTACATACTACGGCATCACGGAGGAGGACATGTACAGAAAAACACTCAGGTGGCATAAGTAGAAACCTTTATGTGTCTGTCAATTGTGATTATTTTCTGATTATGTGTCTGGTATGCGGCAGCATGGTGGCGTAGTGGTTAGCACTGTCGTCTTGCACCGCCAGGGTCCGGATTCGATCCCCAGCCAGGCTCGATTCCCGTCTCTATGTGCATGGAATTTGCATGTTCTCCCCGTGCTTGGTGGGTTTCCTCCGGGTTCTCCGGTTTCCTCCCACAGTCCAAAGACATGCAGGTTAGGCTAATTGGCATTCCCAAATTGCCCATAGTGTGTGAATGAGTGAGTGTATGTGTGTGTGTGTGTGCCCTGCGATGGATTGGCACCCTGTCCAGGGTGTACCCTGCCATGTGACCCAAGTCTCCTGGGATAGGCTCCGCCCCCTGTGACCCTGAATACAGGATTAAGCGGTATAGATGATGATGATGATGATGATGATGATTGTCTGGTATGAAACCTTAAATAGTATAGATGTGTCACTTATATTGGCAGTTGGACTTTTTGGCTCTTCAACAATGGCGCAGTTTCTGCTTCTGGTCCTGCTTTTCTTAAATGTGATCCTCAAGTCCATAAGATACCTGAACTCATTCTCACTTGGAGTTTTTTAGTGGGCCTAGATCAACCTTTTGTGACCAGCACACTAATGACACCGACACTAAAGACTTTTCAATTATGTACATTTTATTTTCAATAGGTAATAGCCTACAGTCAGCATTATCCCAAGAAACATCTTCCAAACCAAAGGAATGTCAGAAGTTTTGCGAACACTGTCCACTGTCTGACCTCTGAAAGTTGACACTAACGACAAACGGCCAGGCCAGGCTTGTGTTTATGCTAGTTTTGCTCCCATGCACCCACACAAGCTTCCAAAATCTGGACATGCTGACAGCATCTGGACATGCTGACATCGTGTCCTTGTGTCTGCTTCAAGATGGTCAATTCAAACACTGCTGAAAAAAAAGAAGTGTGCGACCTTGGAAGCACAGTGTGGCATCTTAATCCTTACTTCTGATCAGCCCCTGGACATATTTTAGGGTGAAATGATAGGGTTCATGGCAGATTTTTTGGGGGGAACATTAGCTGGAAGGGCTATACACTGTTCAGAAGTTATGACATAATCCATTATCCAAATCATCCATTTATTTATTTATTTATTAGTTTTAGATTGTGTGCATTGCATCCATACGTGTTATTATCGAAACTCTTAACCATTAATATAAACATGTTAGTTAGAAAATTAACTCACCTTCTTTGCCAAAACATAACCCAAGCTCTGTGATCTATGCGCTGATACTAGTTCTTGCTTTAAATGCTGTATCAAAAGAAATGTATCAAGCCTACAGCATCCCCTGGCCCTCTCTCTCTCTGTCTCTCTCTCTCTCTCTCTCTCTCTCTGTCTCTCTCTCTCTCTCTGTCTCTCTCTCTGTCTCTCTCTGTCTCTCTCTCTGTCTCTCTGTCTCTTTCTCTGTCTCTCTCTCTCTGTCTCTCTCTCTCTCTCTGTCTCTCTCTCTGTCTCTCTCTGTCTCTCTCTCTCTGTCTCTGTCTCTCTCTCTGAGTCTCTCGTCCAGCTAGAATGATAGATTGAGGTCAGTTTTTTTCCGAGAGGCATTTTATTTCACTGACCCTCATGTGAGTAGTGAAAAGTATGTGTGTGTGTGTGTTAGAAAGCTTAAGGCAGGTCAGAATATTCATCTCTTTATAAACAGACAGAAAAAAACAACCATTAAAAACACACACACACACTGTATCTGCATAAGAGATTCTATTTCAATATAGATACGTAAATTCAGTGTGATCAACTTCTGGAATTTTTTTTTGGAGTGTTCTATGTGTGAGAATGTTATTAGGCTTAACACCTATTAGGCGTAACATAAAAAGCATTAACATGAAATCCACAGAGGTTCTGGGTTCCTCTCGTGCCCCTTGGAGCATATGGCTGCACAGGACCTCGAGGGTGTGCTGTGGTGTCTGGTATCAGGATGGTGGCAGCAGATCCTTTGGGTGTTGTGGGTTGTGGGTTGTGGGACCTCCATCAGTCTTCTCTGTGGTTTACTTCTTGTCCGTATTACATGCAGTTTGAGCTGCCACTCAAGAAAACATCTGAGAACAATGAGAAACATCTCATTACCGCTACCAGTCATGGGGAAAAAAGAGGAATGTGTCTGGTATAAAACCTTAAATAGTATAGATGTGTCACTTATACTGTCAGTTGAACTTTTTCGTTCTTCAATAATGTTTCTGCAGTTTCTGCTTCTGGTTCTGCTTTATTAGATGCGATCCTAAAGTACATAAGAAACCTGAACATGTTCTCACCTGGAGTTTATTAGTAGGACCAGATCAACCTTTGGTGACTAGCACACTAATGACACTGACTAGCACCGGACCCTATGAAACCCAGTTCAGGCCTTGGGCTCTTTGCTTGGATGTGCTGGCCTTTGGTCTGTGCAGACATGGGTGAGCCTTGGGTGTCCATGGCCCGATCACCAGTTTGCTGGTGTGTAGTTGGTAATCAATTTTCTTCTGTTCTGTAGCAAACTGATCCAGAATGGATCGTTTTCAACCTTCCCAAGTTCTCCCACAATACCCCACTTCTCCACTCCCTGCACTGGCTTCCTGTAGCTGCCAACCTCAAAACCCTGAGGCTTGCCTACCAAGCTAGAAACAGCACCCAATTACCTTTCAGCTCTAATCACACCCCACACCGCATCATGTTACTTCCGTTCCTCCTTGGCCGTCCCACCATCACTCAGAGATCGAGGATGATGTGCGTCTAGACTCTTTTCTGTTCTGGCATCTAGGTGGTGGAATGAACCTATAACTTACTGTATATGGCATATGGCGATTTTGTGTCTGACGTCATCAATGCACATGTAAACTGGCCACATTGAATTGTTTTGATCAAGATGGGGGATTGGTCTGTCTTCACATGCTGTAAGTATAATCTGTACAAATCTGCTCACCCTAAAGTACCAGAGAACTGGTGGCTCACTGAGAGGTGTTTCGCCTGCCATGGGAAAGGGCCGGGTTCGATTCCCAGCCACTAGATAAAGTGCCTGTTTCCAAATAATAATGGGGGTGGGGGTGGGGGTGGGGAAGGGGTTGTGTTCAGAACAACATCTGGAGTAAAAACCTTTGACAAACCGCTGTGGCGACCCAAAGCCAGGAGCAGGTGAAAGACCAACAACCATTTATTTAATTTGCAACAACTATAATAAATGATAGTACGAGTTCGGCTACTCAGGAATGCAAGTAAAGAATGATTAATATGAATGAGTGCAACAAACTCAAAAACTGACAATTCTGTTTACTTAAAATTGGAAACAGCATTATTTAAAAAAAAATACGTAACTGATTACTTCAAATTTTTTGGGTTTTGCCAACTTATTCAGGTTTACAGTGCATCTGTTTCTTCAATATTTGTGTTAATCCCTCAAAAAAAAAAAAAAAAAAAATGATGGTGTAAAGAGCCATCCAATGACGAAAACTTTAAAGCACTTTTTTTTTTAAGTCACTCTGAATAAGAGAGTCTGCCAAATGCCTCAATGTAAATGTTCACCGGGAGTTGATGTTATGTCTGATCAGTGAAAATTCAAGCACAAAAATTACTTAATTAATTACTTAAAAAAATTACATGGGATGATGAAATCCCATGTCAAACTGATCCCCATGAAATTGTGTAAAAATTCACATGTGAAAGAGGCTTCAGCACAAGCTCAAGCACTCCACATGTTCATATTTAGTTCACACCTGAATCTTGTTATTGTCTTTTTGCATGCTGTTTAGTTCCATGTTTCCAGTTGGTCTTTGTGTTGCATCTGTTGTGTTCACTTTCGTACTACTTTTGTGTTCACTTCTTGTTATGGGCTAGCTTTAGCATCTCAGTTCTCAATCTAGTGTTAATAAACTAGTGTTTTGTTTTGGTTATAACTCCCGCAGTGGTATCCACACCCCCGATTTCTGACATGCTCTTTTTTCATTTTAAATGTAACATGCAGTTTAATGTAATAGAAAAGAAAGACAGTGTTTGGCTATCAGGTTATTTAAATATTTACTTATTTGCGTATTTAACTTAACGACTTAGCAACTTATGAAATGTACTGTATACATGAATTATACATTAAATACTGTAAACCGATGTGCACAAAGCAATAAAGCTACTGTAATTATCTTCTATAATGAAGAAAACAAATAAAGGTTTTAAATTTGTAACGTGGACGCAGGTTGTAGTCTCGTCTGTAAAAATTCCCATGGTTTGAATACACACACTTTATGAATGTGAATAGTTCATGACGCACCTAATTACTCAGTAGGTTGCTGATGGCAGCTGCAGCACCATAATTTTTGGATCACGAAAGAACGGTAGAGATGGGTACTGACGCTGAGCTAACGCTACCTGACAGTTCACTACTTTTCTACACTCTCTTTTGGCATATAATCAAAAGTCCACATTAGAAGGATCTACACAGGATACAAATAGCCACCTTTACACAGACTCGGCTGCCTGCAATACGCCATTTTTCTCCTGAAAATTATACCTTGACAGAAGAGAGATCTCTTACACACTCATGGGAAAGTTGAAGGACCACTTTTTCCTCTTACTCACTTCCAGCATGCTCATCATGAGTCTTTCTGTTTCCCTCTTACTCTGTAAAGCCGTTTTTTCCAAAGTTCCAGGGGAATGACAGGCTGGTGCGCAGCAAATTACTGCCCAGCATTTGAAACGCCATCGCTTTTGCGTGACCGGAGAGTTCCGGAAAGCTGCTGACAGCACCCAATTTCACCAAAGACGGAGAGAGAGAGAGAGAATGAAACCAAAGACAGAATGAGGCTGTTCAAACGCAGAGAAACATTAGTCAGCATCCAGAACCTGTGAGAAAATGCATTCTTCAACTGATCTGCTCTCCAATAAATCATCCTATACATATTCAGCCTGTTTCTGGTGTATTGTGTTAAATCCTTTGATTGCGCTTGAAAGTCCTGTCTGAGGAATCACATGAATTTCACATCATGTTGTGAACTGAAATGAACTTACATGTGCAGAAAAGACTGGAACAAATGAAAGTGCAGCAAATTGAAGTAAATAATACTTAGTATTTGGTTGCTCATCTCTTGCGTGTAATAACGTCCTCTGACCTCACCAAACTGTTTGATTTCCTTTGCCAGACTTTGTTGTTTGATTGGACTGTGGTGAGTTTTTTTTGTTGTTGTATTTTTTTTTGGCTTTTTTTCTTTACAGCTCTCACAATCTTTCTGTCACTAACTGCTGCAGTTCCTTGCTCGACCTGTTTGATGGCTGTTGGCATGTTTATTGCGTTTTTTTTTTTCTTCCAAAAATGTTTCAAATTGTTGTTGTGGCTGTGCGCAATGTGAAAAGGCTTTGATCTGCCGTCCTTCTTTTCCCAGCATCAAAATGATTTGCTTCTCTCCCGCGGTCAGCTCTTATTTGCACTTCATTATTTGCAGATGTTGGGGAACCACTGGTACAGTACTGTATGTGCTTGTGTGTGTAAGCAAGAATGATGTCAACATACAGTACCAACATTGTTTAAGTGTCATTGTGGCAACATCAGTCTCTGGAAGATAAATCAAAGCTAATCCAATAAAAAAAAAAAATACTGACACCCAACAGCTTCGAATTTTTTCCCCCTTCAACTCATGTAGGGGTTAAAGGCCTTGCCGGGTGGCAACCTGGCAGTCTCTGATCAGCGACCCATGTCCTCCACCTCCTGACCCACCGCTGCCCCACTGAAACCACTGGCTCTTTTAGCCAGATTAAGGATTTTTAGTCTTTCAATGTCTGGATCTTATCTAGATTTCTCAGTCAGTCGTTATTTTCATAAGAAATCTTAGATACATGGACGACCTTTGCGACGTATAAAGTACAAACATTATGCTTGCGATTCTCTAAGATCCAGATGTTAATAGACTAAAGGCCTCAAGCAGGACCCACAGATAAACAAAGAAAGATCCAAAAGAACGATGTAGAACGGTGGTGAAAAAAAAAAGGAAGCTGTTATCGAATGTCAGTATTTAATTGTATTTTTTCACTATTCGGACGGGACTAGTTTTACTGGGGGACGTTAGAGAAAATTTCTGTTTCACAGAGGTACGTTGCGATTTTAAAAATGTAAAAATTCCAAAGCAAGTTACCTACTGTTACTACACTCCAGTAGAAATCCTCATCCTCGGGCCTCCGAGTGGCGCAGTGGTTAAAGCGCTCGCCCTATCATACAGAGATCGCGAGTTCGAATCCCGGGTGGTGCTGTAACCTCTCGCAGCCGGAGGTCTAGAGAGAGCTGATTGGCCGAGCTCTATCAGAGGGGAGGGATGAGAGGTACTTAGTGCTCCCACATTAATCACGGCTCTACTGCCAGTCAGGGGCGTCTGTGAGCTCGCGCAACGGAGGGAGCGGATAGCGCTGTCCTCCGAGTGTGTGACTCCGCCCACAACAGTGCGCGAGCGAGCAGTTCGAAAAAGATGCGGTCGGCTGGCGTCACGTGGTTCGGGGGAAACACGTGACGCCCTTCGGCCCTCCCGACGGAGTGGTAGTAGTAGCCTTAATGTGGAGCCCCCTAGTGACGGGGAGGAATTGGGCACGACTAAATTAGGGAGAAAATCGAGGAAAAGTCCAAGAAAAAAAAAAGAAAAGAGAAATCCTCATCCTCAACACGTGGTCTTGCGCAACGCCCACATGAAAAACACAAACAAACTACCTCCGTAATAAACACGGAGATGTTATTCCCGTCCGATGACCGACTTCGGCTGAAAAAAATTCAAACTCAAACGTCCCCCAGTAAAACTAGTCCCGTCCGAATAGCGCTTTAAACAACGGCAGTCTCCTGAAATTGTTCTGACTTAAAAACATACCAATGTTCGTCCAACTTCGCTAAACAACATTGCTACAACCTCAAAATGGTTAGACGTTTAAAGTACACATTCAAAGCCATTATTAGAAAATGGTCAAGCTTAAACAACATGTTCCCTGATGATTAACACATCAAGATGTGGAATTTCGGATCCGTTGCATTATATTCACCTGAATCATTGGTATTCTCCCTGAAGGCAGACATGTGACTGGAAAAAGTAAAAGGATTATGTTTTCATTTGAATGACATTCACACCAGCCTTGAGATTTGGGAATTATTGACAAGGAAAAGCTGTTGTTTTCTCACTGAGCCGGATTATTGTTATTCGTGCCACTTGGTGAGTCGTTACTGCAACCTCGCTCGGGCTTGATGAGCCTGTGCCTAAAGCCTCTGTTTCCAGGACACAGTGAATCACACCATCTGCATGTTTAGCTTATTAATCTCACTTAAATGCGTAATTGAAAGTGAATGAGTTCTCATACTTACTAGACAGAACAGGTGGCCCTGTAATGAAAGCATTTCTTTTTTTAGTGTGTGTTTGTGGACACTGTTCATGTAATCCGGTATGACGGCTTGCGTCTTACATCCTCTCTGTCGGTCGCTCTGTCCGACTGTCTCTGTCTCTCAGAGTGTCTGTGTGTGATGAGGACAAGCTGACGCATAACGAGTTCATCGGCGAGTCGCGTGTGGCCCTGCGCCGGGTCAAGCCTGATCAACCCAAGCACTTCAACGTCTGTCTGGAACACCCGCCTCCTGTGAGTGTGTGTGGTGTGTGTAGGCGTGCAATGCCCAGCGGTTGCAACATATGAATTATTCACCCATTTACCATCTGATAAATGGTACAAAGAGATTAAGAAACTGCACACTTTTCCTGTCGCTGGTAAATTTCACTTATTATTAATAGTGTTCGTTTTTTTGGGGGCGAAATACAGGATTAAAAAAAAATGTATCTGTAAAAATCTATATGTTTTCCTTTAAGAAAAAATTAAACAAAAACCACGCAGAAACTTTTTTTTTTTTTAGACTTTCATTAGCGGACTCTCAATTTGCCTCTTTTGTAGTAGGATTTTTTGTTTTTGTTTTTAAAGAGAGCGGAACAGGTCAAAAAGCAAAAAACTCTTGATGAAGCCTAAATTTGTTCTACATTCAGAACTTTCAAGCATGCAGAGAAGCTCTCTCTCTCTTGAAAATAAGAATCAATTTTTTTTTTTAATCTTTCTGAAAATGTAGAATATTTCCCATCCACAGAACAAATCCTTGACAAACCTTTAATGAAGATTTTCCCCCCATGAGGCTGAAGTGCCATTAACTGTTCAGCAAACCCCTGAGGATTCAATTTCTTAGAGTGTGGAACAGCTGGCCATTGTAAGAATCCTAATTAACTATCGCAAGAACTCTTGAGAAACCCTTTTTTTTTTTTTTCTTCGAGCGTAAAATAAGCCTGTTGCCGTAAAATAATAACATAATCTCTGTTTCTCAGCTGGCATCTCCTACTGCCATGACCACCGCACTCCGAGGGATCTCCTGTTATCTACGGGAGGTAAACATCCATTACTGTATGTTTCACTTCATGTGATACAAATTGGTATTAAAAGAGTCTTAAGGTCTTAAATAATGTTTTGAAGATGAAGAAAATGTGCAGGTTTACCGCAAAATGATCTCTCAGCTCAGTGTTCTTCTGTCAGACGTGAAAGCAAGAGAACATGCGCATCCCAAAATATCCTGCTACTGGAAGCCTATAAATACTCACATCTGTATGTAAAGTGCTGCCTGTAGTCATGAGTGACTCACTCTTCGCGTTTCATTTGTCTCCTTCTCCCACTCTCTTCATGCGTCCTCGTTCTTCTGTCTTCCCCTCCATCTGCCTGCCATCCGTCTTTGTCTGCTCGGACCCTGTGACAGCCTGTTGCTAATAAGCTACATAACCAGCTTGTTCGATCATGACATGGACTTGGATTTGCAAATAAACAATGTGTTTCATAACACGGTGGTACTGATGTGTTAGTGTGGGTCGAATAGAAGATGTTTCTCAGAAGAGCTCGAACTAAACTGAGGGAAAAATGAGCCATTCTTTGAAATGAACCAATATTTACCTATCAGGTATCAACTTTCCTCAAATTACGATGCTTCACAAACAAACTATGGCAACGAGATCGTTATTATTGAACAAACAAATGTATTTTCGTCGACACATTATAATTTCCCATCAATCGTCAATATTCCCCATTAAACGCTAGCATTCTTTATACTCCAATATTCTTATTCAACATTCTTCATTAAACACTCACCCCTTTATTCTCTAGCCTTATCTATTAAAATACATTATTATTCTCCAACAAACACCAAAACGCCAACACAAATGTTTATCAAACAAACACCACCGCTCTCTAAGCATGATTATTTATTGAACACCAACATTCTCCATGAAACGCCACCGTTCTCCAACAAACACCAGACAAGAACCACTCTTCAATACTGTTCATGAGCATTGTCCAGTTTTCTTTCTAAAAATTCAGCTTTCATTAGCTAGCTTTCATGTGGCCCTATAAAATGAAATCTGTTGAATAAATAGCATTTGCGTTAGCTTTACCCTTTGATTTCCTTGGCTGATGCAGTTGTAATTTTCACAGGTTTTGATACTGAACATTTCTTGTTCATGTACGTGTAAAATAAGCTAATAAATACAAACACAAACAACAACAAGTCGAGAAACTCTCAGAGAAAGGTTCTCTTTACCCTAGTTATGCTAGCTTGGCTAGCGTCTCCACATAATGAAGCCCTTATTCCAGCACTGACCTTACTGGGTCCTCCAAGCCAAGTTCTTAAAGGTCAAATGAGTCCTTTGGAGGTATCAGGTGTTTAGCTCTGAGCTCATTACTGAGGTCATGAAGTTTACTCAGTGAGATTTTAGTATTTCAAAATTCACACACTGATACGATCTATGGCTGTAACAAAGCCAAAGCCGCAAGCTTCACATGCACAGTCTAAAATATTCAACTTAGAAAAATAAGTGTTTTAACAATTAAGTAGCAAATAAAAGATACATTTAAGTATTTAGGTAACTGTACAGTATAGTATTTAATTTGTTTAGAATTAGATGAATCTAAAATAGTCAATTATCAACATGGAAAACTAACAAGTCATGAATTTATCTAAACCCAACAGTGATGTATATACTACAGTGCACTTGCCGAGTTTTTAATGTTGATGATGTTGTTAGTCTGAAATGTCATAATGTAAAATAATTGGTATCTACAATGAAAGTAACTTTTAAAAAAATCCATAATGTGATAGTTCGTGAAATGCATTAATGTAAATTTAATAAAATAACAAATACTCAATATGTTAATATTTAATATTCATTATGCAACAATGTATCATAGAGAGTTTAATGAACCTGGACTTCCATTACCACAACATAAAAAAATCCTGAATTTTAGGGTTGAATTGGTGGCACACACTTGTATTGTAATTATAATAATTTCAAATTATTACAAAGCAAAAATTCATTATAGCTGGACCCCCAACCATATATATTGTATACTGTATATTTAACTTCTTACTGAAACATTAGAAGAGGCGCATTAAACGTGTGATTTATCACAGCTGTTGTTACTGAAAATTAATCAACACCTTCTGACCAATCACAATCCAGAATTCAACACTTAGCTATTGTTGTATGGAGCGATCATTTTTATTCTTACAATACTGTGTGTTTGTTTCTGTGGTCGCAGTGGGAGAGCGAGCAGCAGCGCAGTTTGGAAGAGCGCGGCCGTTTGCTGTTGTGTTTGCAGTTCTTGCCTCCAGCTCACGCCCCAGAAGGTGGTGATGCTCCAACAGAAGATAAAGAAAGAGCGAAGGGTGGTTTGTGTGTTGGCGTCAAACGCTGTGCCCATCTTGCAGCCATGGACGTCAATGGATTGTCTGACCCCTACGTCAAAACGTGTGTCGTTTCCTTTTTAATGAAAAAAATTTAAGTTATTAATTTCTGCAAAAATGCTCAATTCATTGACTCTCTCTCTCTCTCTTTATATAAATACATATTTTAAGTAATTTTGTTGGAATTGTACTTTTTAAAAATTTTTTTTTTTACACTAAACATACATTTTATTTTGCCACACCTATACTTATGTAATAATGCATTTTCAATGCAAAGCAAAAGTGACCTTTTAACTAAAGCTGTATCTATTAGTGCAGTGTGGAACTTGAGGATGATGACCTTGACTCTGGCTCGGTTAAATATTTGCAGATTTTGGCAGTTTTATTGAAATATATACTTTAACTTGGGTGTAACTAAGACATTTAAAAGCCCTTATTCACCTTACTTACATTTTCTAACATTTAGTCTAAGTGACCGTTTGGATGAATGCTGATGAATCCTTAAACCTTACTGTACAATATTGTCCTTAAACCTTAGTGAAAACACAGTGACTGGAGAGGTAGAGAGCATTTATTATAAGCTTAATATTATGTTAATGCATTCAAATGCTCAGATTCTCACTTTTTTTTTTTATTTAAACATCATTGTTATTTTTCAGTTTGTGTGTAACACTTTCTTTTCACATCCTTCTCACTCTTGCACTCTCTCTCTCTCTCTCTGTCTCTCAACCGCCACACCAACACATGCACACACACACTCTTCCTTTCTCTCAATTTGTTTCCATTTATCTGTGTTACTGGTTTATTATTGTCAGTGAAGAATGCGTGGGCGCATGATGTATTGTGTATCATGGGAAGAAGAGCGATGAGGCTCCTATCGAATAAACGAGCTATCTACTTCTTCACTAACCAAAAATCTCTACTGACCTCAATTACAGATACCTCAAGCCAGATGTGAAGAAGAAATCAAAGCACAAGACAGCTGTGATTAAAAAAACACTAAACCCAGAGTTTAATGAGGTATGACTATGCATGTACATGTTTGTATATATACAGTCTTATGCAAAAGTTTAGGCACCCCTTGATAAATAACATATTTTGGTGTTTTTTTTAATTGAAAAAATGTGAACACAGTCTCTCTTGGAAATGGGGAAAAATGCACAGAGTTTTCAGCAAACATTGATGCATAGTTACTTTTTATGTCATAAATTGAACAAAGAAAAAAATTAAAACATTATTGTGGAACTGCGCAAAAGTTTGTGCACCCCACATAATCAGTACTTAGTAAAACCTCCTCTGGCAGATATTGCACAGCTTGCCAACGCTTTTTATAGTCAGCTAAAGGTCTTTCAATACTTGTGATTTCTCCCATTCTTCCTCGCAAAAGGCTTCTAGTTCTGTAATATTCTTTAGTCGTCTTGCATGCACAGCTCTTTTAAGATCTACACACAAGTTTCCAATGATGTTTAAATCAGGGGACTGTGATGGCCGTTCCAAAACCTTCAGCTTGTTTTTCTTGAGGTTTTCCATAGTGGATTTCGAGGTGTGTTTAGGATCATTGTCCTGTTGTAGAAGACGTCCTCTTTTCAGCTCCAGCTTTTTTACAGATGGTGTGATGTTTGCTTCCAGAATTGCTGGTATTTAGTGGTATCCATTCTTCCCTCCACCCGTGCAATGTTTCCTGCGCCACTGGCCGCAACAAATCCACCCCCATGGTGATAGATCCACCCCCATGCTTAATAGTTGGTGAGGTGTTCTTTTCATGAAATGCTGCTCCTTTTTTTTCTCCAAACATGCTTTTGCTGATTGTGGCCAAAGAGTTCTACTTTAACTTTATCAGTCCACAGCACTTGTTTCCAAAACACATAACACTTTGCTATCTTCTTGTAGCTTCTCCTGCATTGTGGGCATCAATAACTTTCATTTTCAGAGTCTTACACAGCTGCTTAGAGGAACCCAGAGTTGTTGAGTGCCCGCAAGTGTGTGCACAAGGTTTGAAGAGTCAAAGTATTTGTAAAGCTTTGAAATTGTCATTTACTAATGACAGCTTTTGCCATAATAATGTTTTTTTTTATTTATTTTTGTTCAGTTTATGGCATAAGAAGTAACTGAGCACCAATGTTTGCTGAAAATATTGTGCATTTTTTCCATTTCCAAAAGAGACTGTATTAACATCTTTTCAATTAAAAAAAGTCACCAGTTTAGGGGTGCCTTTGCATATGACTGTATATACATATTTGCATTGTTTTGTATTCCACTTGTGTGCAAGCACATGGTCTAAATGTCAAGTACCAGATTATGCAATTCACGTAACAGAACTAACTAAGTGACCTAAATATAAATTCTAATGTTTTCTTGTAACCTTTCTTTTCACCTTTTTTTCCCCAATTAAGTGCATGTGGTGTAAGGTCAAGTCCATGCAGCAGGCAAGAATTTCCGTCCATAGTACATGACTATTGGAGTGTTAAACTTATAAGCAAATAAAGCACAAGATTTGGTAATCTATGCTAACACGAGCAGCTATAAGGGACTACCGCTAGAGGTCACTGGGTGCACATGTTTGTTTTTGTTTTGTAGTTTTTGTTGGTCTACTCAGTTTCCCAGAAGGCACCTCGGTCAGGTGATGCGGGTGCTCACCTGAACCGAGGTAGCTCATTAGTATTGTTATAAATAGTTAGTTGTTCTGGGAAACTGGGTCGAGCATTAATACTGTCAGTGGGCATCTGTTTTGATTTAGTTTTGTTTGTATTTTATGTTACTTTGGTTTGTTTATAGGGGCTCTGTTTTGTGATGTTTGTGTAAGTGTACTGTGTTGAGTTTAAGTATTGTGCTGTATGTCCCTTTGTTTTGTAGCATCCAGTGTGTTTCCCTTACCATCCAGTGTGTTTCCATAGCCTCCAGGGTGTGCTCCCCTTCTCGCCTCTAGCTCTGTCTCGTCCAGTCTCTAGCCCCTGTCCCTGGTCCTGTCTGGTCTCGTCCAGTCTCTAGCCCTGTCTCGTCCAGTCTCTAGCCCCTGTGTCCCTGGTCCTGTCTGGTCTCGTCCAGTCTCTAGCCCTGTCTCGTCCAGTCTCTAG
>QMIH01000204.1:516264-572083 GCA_003987875.1 Clarias batrachus
TCCAGTCTCTAGCCCCTGTGTCCCTGGTCCTGTCTTGTCTTGTCCAGTCTCTAGCCCTGTCTCGTCCAGTCTCTAGCTTCTGTGTCCCTGGTCCTGTCTGATTTCGTCCAATCTCTAGCCCCTGTGTCCTTGGTTCTATCTGGTCTTGTCCAGTCTCTAGTATTCCTGTCCCGTCCAGTCTCTAGCAGTCCTAAGCCTTCGTGTCAGTCCTAAGCCTTTGTGTCAGTCCTTTAGGGTCTGAAATGCTTACTACGGTGTGTTTGTGTGTGTCCTGAGCCCCTGTGTGTATTTTGTTTGTTCCTTTTAGTTAATTAAAGACTTATGTTTAAAAACAACCCCTCTGCGCCTATGCTTGCCTTCTCTGCCCACGGCAATAACATGCGCCAAAACTGCCGGTCATACCAGTTCGTGACATCAGCTGCCTAGAGTAAAAAAAAAAAAACAACTGCAACTGGCATTTCATCTGGCTTGTGAATCAGAATAGTGGTACATTTTCCAGACATTTTGATAGTTAGTTAGGTAGCCATTAACGCAAGTTTGCTAACAATTTCCAGCAGCCTCACAAAACAACACTATGCGTGTAATACACAGTAAAGAATCACCCAAACACGCATTTACAATGAATTTAAAGTTGGATCATCATCTAAAAAAAAAAAAATTTATCTGTGAAGATTTATATTTAAAAGGTTTTGCATGTAAAAACTACACTGTGAGTATCGTTGGCAATGTCTCCACTGTCTAGACGTTCATCAAATTTTGTTTCCTGCAGGAGTTTTTTTATGAGATTACATTCAACGAGTTGGCGAATAAAACGCTGGAGGTGAGTGTGTGGGATTATGATCTGGGAAAGTCCAACGATTTCATCGGTGAGTAGAACTATAAACTGTTTATTTTTTTCATCTTTTCAAACTCTGGTGATTCTAGCGCAGGAAAAATGTGCTTTAAGGGTTTATATATTTCAAAAAGCGGTTTGTATGTGGGCATCAGATAATAAAAGGGTTTCGTCTTCTTCTAATAGTGAAACTGTAAAATAATAGACGCTTATAGATTCCTCTGTTCAAGCAACCAAAGAACTCCTTCTCTGTCCTAAAGTTTTACTTTGTTTTCCTGTTTTTGGATTCTTGTTTCAGGCATACTACATAATTTATTTTGTGTCACACAGGGGGCGTGTCTCTGGGATGTCAATCACAAGGCGATGCCCTGCAGCACTGGATCGACTGCCTGAAGAACAAAGGCCAGAAGGTTGAGCGCTGGCACACGCTGACCAACGACCTGCCTGGATCCACATTCTAGAAGCAAAATGGCCATGTTTGTCTCATTTTGCCAATTCCAATACATTTCTGATTGGATACTCATCCCTGTCAATTAGTTACAGAGGTTTATGGGTAACCAATGTGCGGCGACACTGGAATGAGCTCCGACTGTCAGAGTAGAAGCTGGAATGATTCTCATTTTGATGTGAAGAACTTGATATGAGTCAAGGGAGCAATTTTTTTTTATCATTATTTTATTTCATATGACCATTGGGAGCGTGTTCCGCTCTAGCACCAACTGTAAAATTTTTATTTGCAAAGCAGTGAACCTGAAGCTTAGAATGCATTCATATTTTATTTGCAATGCAATAATTTCTCTTGCAATCTTGTTTGATGATGCTTCCATTAAAATGTCCTCAGAAGCGGTCTTAAACACCGAGGTGGATGTGAATTGTTGTTTCTTTTTCATTGAGCTGCACGCTGCTGGTTTATAACTAATAATAATTAACAGAAGTACTTTCCAAGTGTCCGTTTATACGCGTTGTTATTCGGCATGCTCAATGTGCTTTAATTGTGGGTCCTCCGTTTCCAAATCTTTCTTATGGGATTCCCGTAATGTGTTTATTTAGATGTTCCTGATATGCAGATGTTATTTATATTTACTTTCTACACTATAAAGTTTAGAATGCATTTAGAGTTGCTTTAAGGTTTATCTCTCTGTGTAAAGGTGCGCTCTGTGATTTTAGGATTGTCTGGACAATCTTTTTGCAGGAGGACTTGTATTGGGAGAAAGAAATCCAAGCAGGTTTCCATATCTGTGTAACTCTTTTGATTCTACTCCTAAACCATTAAAGCATTGAGTCAGTTTAACCCTTTAACATTCTACTCATTGTTTTGGTAGAGCAATTTTATGGCGTTACTATATCTTTAACTTAATATTAACTCAATTAACTTGATTGAGTCAACTCTACCATTTGGTTGAGGTATGCCATGTCAAGGAAAAAAACACTGGATACTGCTTTGTCTTTAAATAAATGCCTTTTCATTGAGTGTACCATGAGAAATAAGATAGCTGTAAGCACAAAAGAAGTTATGTTACTTTTCAATCATTTTTGTACTTTTATACTGATTTATATTGATATATTTACCCGTACTTAAATGAATCAACATCTCAATTATTGGGAAGAGGCGCATACTGGGGTTTGTTAAAATATTTTAAACATCTCAGTGGTAGGTTTCTCCCCTGCCATATTCAATACAATTCAATTTTATTTATAAAGTGTTTTTGACAATGGTCATTGTTCTTAAAGCAGATTTACAGAATCAAATAGAAAATAAGTAAAATTAGTTTGAAATGTGGAATACGAAATCCAACCATTAATGCTATTGGACGCCCACGTCTTGTATATTATATACATTTAAAATTGAAATAATTCTATGATCTAATTGTATATGAGATATTTATAAAAATGTATTTGTAATAAACACCATTGTAACATATGTCCTCCTTTCACAGCTTAACACACACACAAACAGCACCTTGGATTAGAGCCATTATGAAAAGGCTTTACAGATCAAGAGTAGCACACACATATCAATATGTCAAGATCTCACCTGTTCAAAGGAAACTGTTGCATATTTCGGACACCTTCAGCATTGTTTACAGTATATCCTAAATTTTTGAGCAGTAGTATAAATATGTTTAACATGCTTCAATGATATGCCTAGCGAAGATGAAAGTAGCTGTGTAACCTGGATGGATGACAGATGCAAGATCTATGAGATCTTGCTTATTGCAACTACAGAGTGGTCAGGGTGTTGGCTTGTAATTAGTTGCATCTCAAAGAATACTAGAGTAAAATTACAGAGCGACTTCTTAACTTTTTTGTTTTTTTTTTAGTATTCCTCCAGTGTTAATAATAATTCTGTAAAAAAAATGTATCAGACATATGATTTCTACAGTTAAAGTTCTATTTATTTTATTGACTGGTTGTACCAGTTGTATTTTTATTTGTCTGTTCATTAACCTTTTATCTGAAAACTTGAGCATGCTATTTATTAATTAATGGGGCATTGTGTGTTTCTTTGCTGTTACGATCCTTATGGGGGGAAAAACTGTGAACAATGTGATGCATTTATGTACGTTGGTTGTTTAATGCTGCGTCTGGAATGATATGTCATTTTTTATATGATATGGAATGATATGTCCTTAGATTTCAATGAATTTTCTGAAATTAAAGGGATATTTGTTTCAGACATAAGCAGTACCATTGATGTAAAAAAGGTAGGTGAGTGCAACTCCTGGGTGGATTATTTGATGGTAGAAACTTTTTACAGGTATGTTTTATTACAAACTCCCCAAAAGGAACCCCCCCATGGGAGTGTGTTTGGGTGGTAAACCCACCATTTCCTTTGACACTGACAGCCCCAGCACCATGTTCCTATACTGAGCTGCACACACCCCAGAGTCGAGTCTAAAAAATTGTAATGGCTAGGGGACTGGGTCAGAGCAACTCCACAAGTGCAGCTCTTGCGGTATGTTCGTGGTCTGCAGTGGTCAGGACCTAACAAAAGTAGTCCAAGGAAGGAAAACTGGTGAACACTTATTCCCCTTCTTATAAAAAAAACACTGAAGGATGTAAATTTAGAAGAGCAAAACATAGATGGAAATAAGGCAAGCTTCAAGTCTCAAATGATATCCTCAGGGAGTGTTTTAAAGTGCATCAAAAATCTGTTAAGACAGCTAAGGCTGCATACTACATGGATTTAATCAATAAAAATGCACACAGACTCAATAACAATAAGTGTTATTCAACACTATACATGCACTTATAGACCCACAACATCCTATTCTCTGCCTTAAGCAATGTTGTCCTTGCTGAGGTGGTCACATGCTTGAATCCCACAAGGAGTCAAGGCTATATCAAGGCTATTTAAGGAAGTTTTTTTTTTTATTATGCTCCATTGTTCTGGCTATGGCGGCACGCTGGTGTAGTGGTCTCAGTGGGCATGGAGTTTGCATGTTTTCCTTGGTGGGTTTTCTCCCACAGTCCAAAGACCTGTAGGTTAGGCTAATTGGCATTCCCAAATTTATGGCGTTATATTCCTGGCACAATTCTGAGCGCGCGGTTCGACATTTTGAGAGGAGGCAAAGCACTCCATGCGCGTACAGTGTCTCTACTGTTTTGACATACAAAAAGTGCTTTGAAATTTACATCATTGGATAGATACTTACACTGATACTAAGTTCCATCAGTCAAACAACGGAGTTTGATTTTCTTAGAGAGCCAGGAGGGCTGTAGATAACTAGGATGTGGAGGTTAATTGGAGAGGTTACATTAACTGCACGAAATTCAAATGATGAAAAACTGAGATGAGACAGGGGGATAGGCGAGAAGGACCATCTCTTAGACAACTATCTACAGTAGATTCATGACCAACTTTGACCAAGGAGACACCTTCAATATATGTAGCTAAGCCATGCCCATAATTCACACCTTAAGGAAGCCTGAAACTACTCTTGATTAATTACCTGAGAACAAATTCATTTAGACCTACTGTACTTAAATCACACTGCAATCAACACAACCAAACAGCACAAAATACAGTAAGAACCAAAGGTGTTTCAAAAACAGTACAAAAGTTAAAAACCTACCTTACCAGTGGAGAAGAATCCAATATAGAAAACTAGGGCACCATTAAATGGAAGAGTACCCCCTGCTTTAAACATGAAAGAAAGCTGTCACTGACCTCAATGACCTCACTAGTCAACTCAAGTCAAGTAGGCTTTATTGTCACTTCAACCATATACAGTTAGTACACAGTGAAATGAAACAACGTTCCTCCAGGACCAAGGTGCTACATACAACATAAATGTACAACATAAATTAACAGAAAAGCTAACTAAGGAGCCTAATTAGTTGACTAGCTGAGACTAGACAGATGACAGATGACAACATAAATTAACAAAAAACTATAAAAACAAACTACAGGCCGATCTCCAAACTCCCATTCATTGCTAAGTTATTGGAAAAGGTTGTCTTCACCCACAGCACAGAATCCACAAGGATCTAATGATATTCTGCTTACTGTTGACTCTGGCTATTTAAGTCTTATTAGATCTCAGTGAAGACTTCAACATAATCTATCTTGACATTCTTTTAAAGCGTTCAGAGTTTGGGGTTGGTTTGCAGGGGCAAGTGTAAGAATGCTTCTCCCCTTACCTAAGATAGACCTCTCTCAATTAAACAACTCAGATAAATGTTCTTCATCTCCTTCTACGGTACACCCCAAGGCTCAGTTTTAGGACCCCTGTTATTTCTCGCTATACATGCTCCCCTTGGCTCAATTTAGATTGATAGTTAAGCTAAAGCCCACGGTTGTCCATGCTTTTATCAATGCCCGGATTGACTACTGTAACTTACTATACATGTGGTTGGATTTTGTGTTGCACCCCTGTCCAACTCCATTAACTCGGATAACAGTAACAGATTCCAAGGCCAATCATTCAATGTAATCAGTTCAGATTGCGTGTTTTAGCAATTTTACAAGGCGTTCCAAGACAAAGCTAAAACCTTCTTTCAAGCTTTTTTGGGCATTTGTAACTGGTGCTGATTCCACCACTGGGTTTCTTCAAGAAATGGGTTTCTCCAGAAAGCCTTTTGCTCCCGGTTATTTCCTATTTTAAATGCATTTACTGTATGCTTATGAATATATTTCTGTTCATATTTTCACACAAAACTAATAACGTGTTCAGTTTCAGAAATTATTTATTTTATACTTTACATGTATCAGATAAAATAAAATTTTAAAGAAGATTAATTAAACAATAAAACTGTATTCAGTTATGTTCAATGTTAAAGTTTATTTAAAGTTTTCTTTTATTCTAGAGCTTCTAACAGAATGTTATCTACATTGTCCATGAATTCCTTAAGATTTTTTTTTTCTTCAGGTTTATCTGACTTGTATATTCACCTGCTAAAATGTAACTGCTAAAACTTATGTATTCATTTAAATTAGAGATCAGAAACAATTGTGCATGAAGCAGTAAGAAATAGAGCTTTAGTGGCCTCTTGTGGTCTTGGGAGAAGTAATACATTCTTTACTTTACAACAGTTCTGCAATTAAAAAAATACCTGCCATGAGAAGGAGAAACAAATGAGTGAAGGCTGTCTTGTAGCACACACTGGAACAATAATCAGTAGAGCACCTAGAGGCATATGAAATGGACCAAAAGGAAGAACCTAAGAGTTTTAATGAAGCCGTAAACAAGGCAGCCAGCACAATGCATCGTTTTCCTCTGATTGAGGTACAAGGTGTCCCGCTCAGGAATTGGATCGCTCAAAACTGGAGCTCGGTTTCAGCTTTCTGTCCAGATCCATCAGATTTGCTCATCTCCACGTACCCGAAAGCAGGTAAAAACACTCATTACAATTTAAGACCAAACTAATTAGTGCCATTAAAAAAAAGAGGCTAATTTAAAACCTAATGCATATGCATCGTGTGTGTGTTTTAATATTTTAAAATGTGTTTTATCTTAAACGCTCTGTTTTGCTGTCTTGATCTGGACTCACTGGAAGAAGAGTTTTTATATTTCAGAGGGAGCGTTTCGTAAAAAAAAAGAATAGAAATAATATTACAATAAAATAGTTGTCAGTTTAATCAGCAACAAATTAATGGGCTGTTTATGACCAGATGGAATTAAAAGAAATTGCAAGGTTCAAAAAGGCTGAAAAAGTCTGAGAAGGTCACAGCATGCAGATCGATTCTTATTTAAATGTATATATTTATATACAGTATATATACAGGGTGGGCCAAAAGTAGGCTTACAGTTAACACTTAAACAATTTTCCTTTATTAGAAATTTAGACCTTTATTTACATATATGATAATTGCATATTAAACATTTTACATTGAACATTTAATCTCTCAAGTGCYCAAAGAGTCCACCTTCTTGATAATAATAATTTTTATAGCTAAAACGTAATCGTGAAGGTCAAGCAAATAATGAAATAACTGTAACCCTACTTTTGGCCCACCCTGTATATAGGACAGCACCGGTTGTATTTTCTGAGAAGGTTCAGGTCTGCAACACCATTGTTGTTTTGCCGGTGCAAACGGACATGGCTACGAGCTAGACAAAGTCTGCTGCAAGCATCCAGGTTGTACAAACGACAGACGGACCTTCACTATAACCAGAATAGTAAACCCGTGCGCTGTCCGACTCCTACTCCCGTCTTCTATGCGACGCATTCATCCCACCTTCCACGTGTCTCAGCTTCGACGCTTCGTAAAGTGCCCTCCTCTCAGTAATAGTATAAGGAACCTAATAATCTAATAGGAAATAGATAAGGAACCTTGAGAGGAACCAGACTCAACAGGGAAATAACCCTGTTATCCTCATCTGGGTGAAAACGGACAGCAGGGATTTATCAGCATAATAATGTGTAAGACCGGAAGTTCAGTATAACAGGAGATGTATTTAAATTAAATGGAGTCAAGTTTGTTCCTGGAGGTAGACTGTAGGAAATTCCAGTCCTGAGCTATCGAACGACTGAGGTCACAGGTCCCCAGAGAACAGCTGTCTGCATCAGTCGAGGACAGGACAGTCTTCGTGGAAACCATCCCCAGCCACCATACGAATCCAGGCAGACCATACGGGGCATCCATGCGGCAAGATCTCCAACCAGAAGCTGGACTCCAGGATGGGTTAGACAGGTCCAGAGGGCAGAGGGGTCTGGATCACTGGCAGCTCAGGAGCGACATTTATAGCTTGACAGAGAGACAGGGAGAGGGAAAAGGAGAGAGGGAGAGAGAAAGAGAGGAGAGAGCAGAAAAGGAGGAGAGAGCAGAAGATAAGGAGAGATGGCAGTTAGGTCTGGTCACAGTCAAACAATGTATAATGTGAATGTATATTAGTGCAAAGTGCAAGCAAGGACTCCGCAGGACTAAATATAACAGCATAACTAAAAGGGAGAGCCAGAAGGAAACACAGACATGAGGGCTCCCTGAGATGTAAAGCAACCGATCACCTCACCGTCAACAAACCTGAGTGATCAATGAGAGTGGGGAGGACAGCATCTAAACATACCAGTTCACCAGAATACTCTACGTCCATGAGTCCCCCAGATCTGCTCCTTTACCTAAGGCTAATCTATTTACAAACATGCTGCGCTAAATAAATAGGTTTTTAGCCTAGACTTAAACACTGAGACTGTGTCTGAGTCCCGAACATTAATAGGAAGACTATTCCATAACTTTGGGGCTTTGTAAGAAAAAGCTCTGCCCCCTGCTGTGGTTTTAATAATACGTGGTACTGACAGGCAGCCTGCATTCTTTGATGGAAGTAGGCGTGGCAGATTGTAAGACACTAGCAGTCAGATACTGCAGCATGAGACCATTTAGTGCTTTATACGTCAAAAGTAGTCTTAAAATCGATGCAAAATTTCACAGGGAGCCAATGCAGTGTAGATAAGACAGGGGTGATGTGCTCGTATCTTCTGGTTCTAGTGAGGACTCTCGCTGCTGCATTCTGTACTAACTGAAGCTTGTTTATACACCTAGTTGAACAACCAGACAGTAAGGCGTTAGAATAGTCCAAACTAGAGGTGATAAAAGCATGAACTAGTTTTTCTGCATCATTTAGTGACAATATGTTTCTTATCTTGGCAATATTTCTAAGGTGAAAGAAAGCTATCCTGGTGATATTATCTACATGTATCTCAAATGAAAGGCTGGAATCTATAATCACACCGAGGTCTTTTACTGTTGCACTTGATGGAAGAGAAAGGCCATCTAAAGTTACAGTGTGATCAGAAAGCTTACTTCTAGCTACTTGTGGTCCTATGACTAGAACTTCTGTCTTATCAGGATTAAGCAGAAGAAAATTAATTAACATCCAATCTCGTATGTCCTGCACACACTGCTCAATTTTAGCAAACTGGTTTTTCTCATCTGGTTGTGCTGAGACGTATAATTGTGTGTCATCAGCATAACAGTGAAAACTAATACCATGTTTACGAAATATGTTGCCCAGAGGAAGCATGTAAAGGGAAAAAAGCAGTGGGCCCAAAACTGAACCCTGTGGAACACCAAACTCCACTTGAGAACATGAGGAATGGTCACCATCTAAATCTACAAACTGATAACGATCAGTCAAATAGGATCTGAGCCACAAGAGGGCAGTTCCCTTAATTCCTACTACATTTTCTAATCTGTGAAGGAGAATACTATGATCAATGGTGTCAAAAGCTGCACTGAGGTCCAGCCTTGTTGACCTCCAGAACTCATGCCTTTCCATGAACAAAAAGGGCATACGGCAGAGACACCATTTCAGACCATCTTTAAAGTGTGCCAGTAGGGCAAAGATTATATATTTACTCAGCATGTTTGATGCCTTTATGTATGTCTGATTATTCTGCATAACTTAAAAGGTGTAATCAGCATTTATAAACCCTTTTTATCTAGATATAGGTATGAATGAGTGTACAAGATATAGGATGTGTGATATCAATCGAAAGCTTGTTTCATTCAAAGAACGCTTATGTACACAAAATATTAGAAGCATGAGCATTGCAAAAGTTGCTCTCTTTGTGATCTGTGTATATTATAACTGAAACAAAGCTGCCAAATTGGCTCATAGCGGCAGCACTTTGAAATGAAAAGTGAGCCTTCTTTCACTTTGTGGAGTTTTGATCAAAAGGCAGATGAAGGCACGCTCCAATATATAGATCTATAAGAGATAAATATTTCTCTTCTCATAATCACCTAGAAATACAACAAACACAGATTTATGCTCGCTAAAAATGCCCTGCCTTTACGGCTCTGCGCAAAAAACATGCGCCGATTTGAGGCGCCTTATTTCAGTCGTAATATACTATAATATGTTTTTGCTGTGTAGTTTTGTGTGTGTGTGTGTGTGTGTGTGTGTGTGTGTGTGTGTGATGTACATAAGAATTGTATTTAAATTTTTGTATTTATTTTTATCTCAAAAGACGCCCTGTTTGTGTGAGGAATCTGAGTGTGTGTTTGTGTGAACAGCTGAGACAATAGGAGACCTGCTGAAACCAGGTGTGAATGGGTCTTGCTTATTCATGAAAAGTCATAGATTATTCAGTGAAACAGAGGTTCTGCTAAAAAAAAAGTTAGGCACATTAGTTACTTTACCCCAAATAAAAGATCTTTCTGAGTGTTATAACTTACAGTAGTTGTTTTGCTATGAACACACACACAACACTTTCATTAACTCATTTCTGTGTTCAAAACAATCTGCCAGGTTTGTTTATTCTTCTTTTTCTCTGCTTTATTGCTAAAGTTTGAAATTGTATATTTCTTTGTGTGAAATTTGGCATAAGTTTAAAAGTTGCACATGAATCTGACATATTTACATTATGAAAGCCCAGTTTTTAGAAACCCTAAGGGTTATTAAAGTCTAAACATTTGCCCAGATCTTAAGTTAACTTGCTCATAATTTGGTAAATACCAGAATTGGTAAGATACACTAAATCATGCTAAACGCTGGACGGTTAGTTGATAAAGTGTACGCTCTTAAATTTAATTCAATTTAACAAATTAACCTGAATCCTTAAAGATTCGATTCAGCTCTGGACCAGAGCGGAAACCCTACACTAACATACATCCCTATACTTCTTGATGCCATACATGCTCAAAGTCCAGTATTATATAAGCCACTTCATGTCATAACGTCTGCTTTGACATCCCATAATAGTTATTTGTTACATGTGGCTTAGAGAAACTGATGAAACTGATATGCAGCTGACATTGTGTTACAATAACAACACAGTACAACAAGTCCTCTGCGTAATCAAGAACATTTTGTACAAAACAAGAGATTTAGTTCACATAAAATTATTACCATCTAGGGAACGTTTCAGACAACATTTACACTACGCCAGCTGTCAGAGAAGTATTAGGCTGACTTCAAAAGCAGGAGGATTGAATGGATTGAAGGATGGATGGATATTTGGACTAGTTTAAAAGTATTGCCACAAGATTCATGTGCATCTGCAGGTTTAATTTTTCTCTTAACGACAAACACATCCTACTTCAAAGCTATTTAATTTTGTTCAAATAAAATGTGTGCAACTTTTTTTCCCCCAAGCAGTTTATTTAGTTGTTTGGTGTACAGGGTTAAATGTGTAGAAAAGATAAACTACAAATTATAATTCAAACATGTAAACCTCATAATAAACACATTTTAAAGCTAAAGATAAATGAATACATTCATGCTAGGAATTACTTTATCCATAAAACAGGTACCACGTGGGTCCAGGAAATAGCGGATTTGTTGCTGCATAATGGAGATGCTGAGATTTGTAAGAGAGCTCCGACTTCTGTACGCAGCCCGTTTCTAGAGACTCATTTTCCTCCTCCAATTCCATCAGGTACAAACACACAGTTGGAAATTTTTATATCTTTTGACATAATTACAGCATTGCTTGATAAGACAGTTTTAACAGTCATCCTTTAGAAACACCACACACACACACACACACACACACACACACACACACACACACACACACACACTGGCTTTTCTTTGTTCTCCAGGACTGGACCTACTAAAAACAATGCAACCTCCAAGAGTCATCAAGACACACTTACCCATACAGCTGGTACCTAAAGGATTCTGGGAAAATAAATGCAAGGTAAGAGTACTACTAAATTGCCTCAATTACCAAACACTAATGTTCACTACTACTCAGTTAAATCCTATATGAAAGGATCAAAACAGCAGGACCAATTCTTGAGTTTTTTTTTTCTTATTTTTTGAGCCAAGTTGCTTTCTTCATCTGATCCTGGGGAGATACAGTATTACTTGCCACTGTTGCCTGGCTGATTAGGGCAAACTTATAAATTCATAAATCTATAATAAAAATAAAAAATATATTTTGAATAAACATTTTTATAAAGCTGCTTTTTTGTCGCTATGCACTAAAAATTTTATTATTTTTCTTACACACTGAAGACATTAATATTTGAGATCAATAGATAGTTCCCAGATTAAGCATATTCCAGATTCCACTGTACAAGCCTCTGGAGTGGCTTCAGTTTCTCAGTTTTAAGCTGATCACTTTTATGTGGCAATAAAATGAAGTCAGCTGATGACCTGAATGTAGTTATCACATCTATGGAGTTTTTCTTCAACGATGGCACAGGACACAAATTGTGAAAGAATGGTTTTGGGATCATGAGGAATTATTTTCACACATGAACTGGGTATCACATTGCACACTGTAATCAAAGCTATTTAATTTTGTTCAAATAAAATGTGTGCAACTTTTTCCCCCTCAAGCAGTTTATTTAGTTGTTTGGTGTACAGGGTTAAATGTGTAAAAAAAGATAAACTACAAATTATAATCACAAACCTTCTAATACACACCAGATAATTCATGCATATAGTGTATTTTTTTATTCTTTTACTCATGTCCTTTTGGGTGCTTAAACTTTTGACTACAAAAGCTATGAACCTGCCACATGCTTCTGTAATCATCACCATACACAATTTGGTATCTTTTAGAACATATTATTTAGTAGTTTGGTGTTGTCACTCTATCAGCTCACTCACGCTGTTCGAAGACCACTTTCATCGTTTAACATTTTCTTTTCCTGCTGTCATGCTCCTGAATGTTTATTTGGATTTAATCTGTTTCTGCTGCCGCGTCTATTCACAAGTGTTAATGCCCCATCATATTTTTGATGGGGAAATGTTATCCATGGTTAAATGACAAAAGAAATACTTATCCAGATGGGCAGATATTTGTTCCAGATATTACGCGCCATTATTCGCTTTTGTTATGCCAATTTTTGACTGTCAGTGAAAAAAAAAACATCAGCAATAACATCAGCAAAAATATAACATAACGCTACATTTTGAGCTTTACTTTGCAGCAAAATATTATCTACCAGTGTATTAAACTGAACTAGATAAAATAAACAGTAATGTAAAATACATAGCCTGGATTTGTATTCTGTACCTGCAACAATTGGTATAGATAAATTAAACATCTTACTGTGTCTTTAAGGATTATTAAGGATGTCTTGAAAAATATTCCAATAACTAGTTCTATTTATTTATTAATACATTTATTTAAAATAGCATAAACATCATGGGTTGTGTATTGAGTGAATAAAAATATCTCTTTTATTAATCGTTTTATATTTCTTTTACCACATCATGTATGTTGAAACTATGAAACTATGCTGACAATGCAAGAGCTGCCTGTATTGAACATATTGTATGAACATATTGTACAGTATAAGGCTGCCTGGACACTGCAGTTAACTGAAGCAGTCAGTGCTCCACTTGGCGGAATTATACAGCATTGCAACTATGTTATTAGAAAGCGCATGGGGGCGTTTATGGGGCGGGGCATCGTTAACTGCTTCATCGCAGGGTATCACCTTCCGTGCACGGACCATGCACGGAGTTGTCATGGTTCGCAGTGGGTCCCACCATGGTCCAGGTGGCTGTTTGAAATGGCTTCATCTGTAGATGTCTCCTTACACACCTCCAGACCGCCCCGTCTGCACACAAGTTTCATATCCGGAACTGATTTCTTCCGGCTTATAAGGAAGCGCAGCACGCTACCTCTTTGACAAATTGTTGTCAGTTTCTTTCGCCGACCACAAAAAAATGTTCAGCTCAGCCCTCATTCTCACCATTCTCACCTTCCAATGCTTCCAACATTGGCGTTGGGGAAACCCTCTCCCAAAGATCCGCACAGGACAAGCTGCACCCTTGCTCGTTCTACTCCCGTCGCCTATCCCCGGCCGAGCTCCCCTTCATAGTGTGGACTGACCACAGGAACCTAGAGTACCTAACACCTCCAAAAGATTCAATGCCCATCGAGCTCGGTCATCATTCTTCTTCCCTAGGTTTATCTTTACCCTGTCCTACCACCCGGGCTCAAATATTGCAAAGCTTAATTGCCTTTGAGTCAGTTGTCCTCCCCTCAGGATCCCATTCTGAGAGTGATGCAACTCCATTCTGCAACCTTGTTGTCTCATCGCCACCATAGACATAGACATAGAGACCAAAGTCAAGCAGGCACTGACCCAGGAACCCAGATCAAGCAATGTCCCCCTGAATCACCTCTTCCAGGCTATTCTGCCACCCACGTTCCGCCCAGACCTGTTTCATCATTCAGCAATGGTTCTGGTGGCCCATGTTGGGAGAGGACGTATTTAGGTTTGTGGTGACTTGCGACGTCTGCACCAGAAATGGATGCGTCACCTAGTTCTAGTTAAGATTCTGGCTGCGGCATTCTGGACTTACTGAAGACTATTTGTGCACCCAATGATGGGTGGGCTACAATGATCTGGCTAGACCAGGGGCTAGTGAACTTTTCTATGGTGCCACCTGTATTTTGGCCATCTCAGTTTTGATGGCACAATGGCGGCTCATTTTAACTTGCATGCCCTAGACGTACTCCACTACAGAAAGGGAAGGGGAAGGCTGCTCTTCCCAGTCTTCTTTTGGTACATCCAGCAGACCACAGAGACAACTTCGAAAAAGGAGCTTGAAAATAGTAAAGCTGGTAGGGGCCTGAGGGGTTTCCTGGACTGCAAAGAAGACGGGAACAGCTGATCCCAGTTATGGCATGGTTGAATCATATGGTTGAAGGTTAATGGAAGCTAAGTGTGTCACAGGGTGGAGCAGAATGAGAGGAATCTAAGTGCAGATGAGTGACTGCAGCGTGAGATGAGAGCACGGTCGAAAGGCTTAGTTATTATATTTTATCTAATTGTTATTTGAGCTTTTGGTGTAATTCAGTAGGCACATTTGTAAGTCTTTAATTTACCATTACCCAGACTGTGGCTTGAGAGTATACATACTGTACATTCTTTTGTTTATTAAAATGTCACACAAAAACATTAAAGATGTTTACTTGTATTTTTCTGAGGGGGTGAGATGGAAATACAGTGGAACCTTGGATTACGAACATAATTCATTCTGGAAGCAGGCTTGTATATCAAAACACTCATAGATCAATTCGAAATTTTCCAAAAGAAATAATGGAAACCCAAATTATTCGTTCCACAGCCCAAACAAATAAATAAATACATATAAATAATTAATACAAAATCTAAAGTAAGAATAAAACAAATTAACCTGCACAAAAAAGTTAAAATAAATCCCGACAGATTAGTGAAGCTAAAGTAAGAGGAGAGGAGGAATGAGCCCCTCCCCTCTCTCTCTTCTCACACAGTAATTCTTCCTCCTCTCTTATTTCAGTTTCACACACACACGCGCACACTAACATAAACACTGTTTTATCAGTAAAATAAACAAGAAATCTGACCAATGACACTTGAGTAAGCACACACAAATGGAATCACTGCTGTAAACTAAAAATAAAACAAAGTAGCCTGCACTTTACCTTTGAAAAGAATCGCGACAGAGCAGTGTTTCTGTGTAGAGCAGTGTGTGTGTGTGTGTGTGTGTGTGTGTGTGTGTGAAGGAGAGAGGAGAAGGTGGGTGTGCATGTGTGTGAGGGGGCACGGTGTAAAATGACATGCGCGCACACAACGTGCAGAGAGAGAAAGAGAGAGAATGGATCTTTAACCTCTCGAATGAGACTTGCTTTTGCTTTAAATGCGTGCACACACGTGTGTTATAATAAACACGCTGTACACACACGTATACCAACTCAAAATAAAATATGTTTTACGCACAAACACATGGTCACAGTGTTACAGTAACCAGTACACTTGTGCGTGGATGTTGATTATACCAGTAAGAGACGAGCACTAGGACCCATCATCGGAGACGCTTAACCACAACTCCGCAGCACAAGAGAGAGAAAAACCATTTACTCAGTTGTGATCACATGACTCTCGGCATCAAAACATAACTTGTTAGGTTTTTAAGTCAGAATTTATTAAAAATCTTTGCTCGTCTTGCGCAACACTCGCAAACCGCGTTACTCACAATCTGAGGTTCCACTATAGAAGGAAAATTTGTTAATTATGCTAGTTAATAAAGTTTATATGAGTTTTGACCATAGACTAAAGAATCAAGGTTCAAGGTTATACTTTATTGTCATTCAACTGTAGACACTAAGGCACAATGGAGAATTAAATAAAAAACACAAATAACCCTGCCAAAAAATGAAATAAATAAACAAGATATCATAGAGGTTGCATCTAATCCATTTAACCATTTTACATCATAGAAGAAGTCTGTAAGAGTCATGGGATTATTATTTACCAGAATCTTTCTCTTGTTTTTTTCAGGTTATTTATGTGGCTCGAAATGCTAAAGACAACCTGATCAGCTACTACCACTTTGACCAAATGAATTTAATTCACCCAGAGCCAGGTTCTTGGGAAGAATATCTCCATAAGTTTATGGAGGGAAAATGTAAGGTGTATAATAATCTAAAGGACTCATAATTAATACCTTAAAATGAGGTTCTTTACTAATACCTATGTCCACAGTGGGCTGGGGTTCTTGGTACGACCATGTGAAAGGTTACTGGAAAGAAAGAGAGAAGAGGAATATCCTTTACATTTTCTTTGAGGACATGAAAGAGGTACAATATAATACAATACGTCATCCAACAACTGCTTTCATGTAGCATTTTCATGTAGAACAGGCGACAATGTGGCCTGATGGCTTCCAGTTTTAAATCAGGAAAGATAAACATGCATACAATAAGTTTATTCCCAAAAAGGAGCATAATGTTCCAGAAAAAAAATATTCAAATATATGCTATAAATAATAACAAGAGTAGGGACCAATTATGTCATCATCATCATCATCAGTACATAACAGGTTTATGTCCAGCTCTGCCTAATTTTTTATTGGTTTTCATTTCAAATTCAGAACCCTCGTCGTGAAATAGTGAGGATCATGCAGTACCTGGGCCTGTCGCTTTCTGACAACATCATTGACAAGATTGTGGAGCTGACATCTTTTAATGTCATGAAGGAAAATCCAATGGCCAACTACACATCTATCCCAAAAGTCATACTTGACCACTCCATCTCGCCTTTTATGAGAAAAGGTCTGGATTTATACTTATAGGTCTCAATATTATTCATAAATATAACATTTCTCATGGTCCTGTCAAAGTCAGTGTTACATTAATGTGTTTATTTTCCACAGGGGAGGTGGGAGACTGGGCCAACTACTTCACCCCTGCGCAGTCCCAGATGTTTGATGAGGACTATGCCAGACAAATGGTCGAGGTTGATATACCCTTCCGCACCAGTATATAAAATAGTAATTAAAAAGAATCACCAGACGGTTGATTTTAAAATTGTTCAAGGTAGCTTTAGTTACAGTAGCTTTGATGACAGCTTGGCACACTAATGGTAGTCTCTCATTTGATTCGCAAGTCACCCGGAATGGTTTTTAATTCACAAGTGAGGCTTGTCAAGAGTTAATTTGTGACATTTCTTGCTTTAATGTGCTTTAGGCCATCAGTTGTCTTGTGCAGAGGAAGTGTGGGTAGTGAGTCAATAGACCTATCAATGGTACATCAACTACTGTACAAATTCCTCTTATGGTAAGAAACACTTAGTTAAGTAAAGAAAAAGCCAATCATCATTACTTTAAAAAATGAAGGCCAGTCAATCTGAAAAATCTCAAGAACTTTGAATCTATCTCCAAATACAGTCAACAAAACCATCAAATGATACGATGAACCTGGCTTTTATGAGAACGGTCCCAAGTAAGAAAGACCAAGAGCTACCTCTGCTGCAGTTTATTAGAATTATTAGCCTCGGAAGCCACTGGTTTATAGCACCTCAGATTATTGCCCACATAAATTTCTCTGAGTTCAAGCAGAAGACATATTTCAACATACACTGTTCAGGGAAGACCGCATGAGTCAGTCCTTCATGGTCGATCCGTGGACAGCAGAAGAGATTTGCTTGGAAGAAGTGAACATTTGATTAGTGTAAAACTGTCCTTTGGTCTGATGACGTGTTCTAGTTAGACATGAATGGACAGTTCCTGAATGTGCACTCCTCACTATAAAGCATTGAGGATGCATGATGGTGCGCTTTGCTGAGGACACTGTTGATGTCAAAAATTAAGGGCACACTTAACCATCATGGCCACCACAGCATTTTGCAGTGACATTTCATCTGATTCACACTTAGTAGGACCACCATTCATTTTCCAACAGGTTATTTGACTAAGAAAGAGAGTGATAAAGTGCTGCGTCACATGACCTGGCCTCCTGTATGAATAAACCGAGATGCCCACCCCCGTGAAAACGGCGAATTCAGGGAAAGGCTTCCCCGCGAGAGGTTTTCACTCCTACTATTAATGATAATAATACTAAATGGAGAAAGCGCAGTCAAATAAGTAGAAGAGGAGAGCATTGCAAGAGAGAAGAAAATGAAGAATAAATACATATAATTATTTAAAATTTTAGTTCGACGTGTTTATGAGGTCTGTCGCTTGCTGTCAATGGGCACCTAAGAGAGAGAGCACATGTTTGGTTTCAGTAGACACACATTACTTCAGATTGAAACACGACTGCCCCCTACAGGTAATGAATGGCATTTTCACAGCTTCCCGCGAGATGCCGCAGAAGCGCGCGAGATCCCTTTTCAAGAAACGTGCGTTCTTAATGGCCAGATCTGTATTATATCAACTGTAAAAAAAATTACTGAATGTGAGCTTTACTTTTTTTTATTTACATTTGTAGTTTTTAATAACCTTAATAACATGCATGAATTTAGAAAGTACATTGGGGGACACAAACAGGAAACAAGGCAGAAGAAGAAATAAAAAAGTCAAGCAAGGGTGTCCTCTTGTGGTCGAGAGGAGTTGTACATGGTGGGATGTGACGGTTTCCATCAACTTTTTTCTAGGGACCCACTTTTTAAATCTGACAAACCATTGTGATCAAATTTACGGAAGGAATTATTTGTGAATCAAGAGAAAGATGTTCTGCAGACATCTGGGCGGGAGTGCCAATCCATCGCAGGGCACACACACACACACACACACACACACACACACACACACACACACACACACACACACACCCATTCACAAACTACGGGCAATTTGGAAATACCAATTAGCCCAATCTGCAAGACTGTGGGAGGAAACCGGAGTACCTGGAGGAAACCCACCAAGCACAGGGAGAACATGCAAACTCCATTCACACAGAAGTATAAATCAAACCTGAATATTTAACCCAGATAGTGAAGATATTGAATATTGAAGATATCTGGGTTAAATATTCATGTCTTTAGTCATTGTTTAAAGATTGCAGCTGTACAGACATCTAGAGGAAGTTCATTACATCACCTAGTGGCAAGAACAGAGAAGAGTCTGGATACACGTGCATGGTGGGACCAGTGCTGGAGGATTGGTGGTGCAGTGCAGGTTGTGATTAAAGCTGAGAGGTAAGCGGGTGTTGGTTCCCGCGAGATGCAGCGGAAGCGCGCGAGATCCCTTTTCAAGAAACGTGCATTCTTAATGGCCAGATCTGTATTATATCAACTGTCAAAGAATGACTGATTGTGAGCTGTACTTATTTAGTGTGCATTCATCGCCAAAAGGCTTATTCACGACCACATTTAAGCCACTCACAGACATGCATTGTGCTATGGTGTAGTTTGTAATCAGAGTATTTTATGGATTAAATTTAACTGCTGTCTTTGGTACACGCTTTCACCTTGCACTTTTCATCTCGCTATCGATATGATCCGATACCAGCAGCTTTGTTTCAGTCATAATATTCATCTTAAATAGGGGCGACTTTTTATGTAAAATCAGTACCCCAGAAAAACAACAGAGCACAAATATATACTTGATGAATAAACACTGCACTTTTTAAAAGTTAAATCGTGTGCAATGTGGGCAGCTTTATTTCAACCATTCCAGCCATTCGTGGTCAATATATTTATTCAATGCTGAACACAAACAAATGAAAAATACAAATGGAATAATTTTATTTGGTTTATTTATAATTTTTTTAAAATAAAATGCTGAATTCAGAACTCGGCGTGGTAGCAGTCTGCGGATCTGCCCGTTGTGAACAGTTTATGCACGGCTCTGCCCCTTGCGTGACCCGCATAGTTAGAAAATAAGATTAGAAATACTCAAAATAAAATGTATGTATAGAATGTATGTTTTGAGTTATTCTAATGTTCTATTCTGAAAGTCTATTTTTCCAGTTATTTCTATATTTAAAGTTTGATATCTTTAAATGTATTTTTTTATAACAATAAACCTATACAAATAGAGAATATATAACAGTTAATTCTTTGTACAAATAAAATTGTTAGCTAGTGAACTTGTCTGTCTAAACATTTAACCATTTTTAAAACTCATTATTGTACAGTGAATGTCAATAGATCTGGTACTGATTTTTCATGTTTGTTGAATAAAGTACTCTGATGTGGAAATTACCATCACTAGTATTTCTTCGTTACAACATATGACTTTTTTTATTACTTAAGCTCAAATCATATGTAAAAACTGCATCAAATGAAAACGTCACTTTGCGCCACCTGGCGGTCATTTCATGAATGACAGGAAATGCGACTGATTTATTTTGGCCTTTGCTGTTTTGCCGCGATAGAGAGCGTGGCGGTAATAGACATTCCCATTGACTGACTACTGTACATCGACCCTGTGGAGCTCCAGATGAACAGTTTTGGTGGAACCAGGAGAGTTGAGGTGCACATTTAATTCTGCAATCTGGGTTAGCATCCAGACATCCCTTTCAAACAGCTTCTTCTTGTGTGAACAGTTACTCTTGTTGGACGTGGTTCGTCCTTCTTGATGGTACGCTGACGTTACCCTGGATACCGCGGCTCTTGATACATCACAAAACTTGCTGTCTTGGTCACAGATGCGGCAGCGAGATGCACCAACAATTTGTCCTCTTTTGAACTCTGATATGTCCCCCATAATGTTGTGTGCATTGCAATATTTTAAGCAAAACTGTGATTACTCTGCTAATTAAACCTTCACACTCGGCTCTTACTGGTGGAATGTGCAATCAGTGAAGATCGGCCACCAGGTTGGTCAGATTTAGCCATGAAACCGTCAACACTAAATTTGCCAGTGTTTCAGATTCATTGTCCAACCCCTGTATATATATGTATATGTAAATATATATATATATAAAATAACAAATCGGACATTGCGATTGCGCTTGAAACATTTACTCAGTACAGTCTTTTCATGGAATACTTTTTCACTCTTACTTGAGTAATATTTTTGATGACTACTTTTTGCTTCTACTTGAGTATATTATATGGAGATTTGGTCATGATTAATGCTGTCATCAATGCTGAGAAATACAGGCAAATACTTATCCAGCATGCAATACATCAGGAAGGTGTCACGTTTCTGGGTGCGAGGCATAAATGCAGGGATTCCAGATTTTAAAGGAAAACGATATATTTTATTTTAAACATAAACACAAAACAGGGGAATTTAATAAACAAAGAGACTTTAATAATAAAACGAAACCAAAACACGAATAAAGACACGAGACATCCACCTTCAACTTAATGTAACAAATGCAAGACGAAAACTAGAACTCAAACACACCTTTTATAATGAAACTAATAATCAACTCGGATCAGGTGCGCGCCCACGTGACCTGACCGAGTTGCAAACCGGGAAATGAAGTATAAAACTGAAACTAAAAAAGAACTACAAACAAAAACACAGGGCGCTTTGGCGCCCTCTAGAGGTTATCCCTGACAGGAGGTTTATTCTGCAACTAAGCAACAAGCCCAAATATACAGCCAATGTCATTAAGAACTATCTTCAGTGTAGAGAAGAACACGGAATCCTGCAAGTGATGGCCTGTGCATGTTTTCAACATCAAACTCAAATTCAATTTCATTTTTAAAATGTTATTTGTAACATATACAGCATGTCACAAAAGTGAGTGCACCCCTCACATCTTGGCCAATATTTAGTTATGTCTTTTCACAGGACAACACTGCATAAATGACTCTTTGGCACAATGAAAAGTCGTCAGTGTAAAGTTTGTATAGCAGTGTAAATTTATTGTCCACTCAGAATAACAAAAAATACAGCGAATAATAGCAGAACCCCTGGTAACAAACATGAGTACACCCCTAAGTGAAAATGTGAAATATCAATATTTTTCTGTGGCCACCATCATTTTCCGGCACGGCTTGAATTCTCCTGGAGTTCACCAGAGTTTCAAAGGTTGCCCTTGGAATCCTCTTCCACTCCCCCATCACAACATCACAGAGGTGGTGGACATTTGACACCTTGTGCTCCATCCAAGTCAAGTCAAGTAAAGTAGGCTTTATTGTCATTCCAACCATATACAGTTCAGTACACAGTGAACAATGTTTCTCCAGGACCAAGGAGCTACATACATGTAAACGACATAAATTAACAACACAAATTAGCAATGCAGATTTTACATTTTTAAGTTAACCTAAAGCTATACATTTTTTATTCAAGAAGAGACAATACTAGACAACAGACAAAAAAGTGCACGTGCAAATGTGCAAACAAAGAGCTACATGATAACACCACAACGTAACACAACAGCGTAACACTTTTCAGTACTGAAATGAAACAATTGACATTGTGTCAAAAATATTTTTTGTGCAAATAGCAGAGTGAGATAAATATTGTGCAAATATTGCAAATAGCAGATCAGGTAGGTGGGTATGAACAAATTAAGATGGTTGTACATCAGTGTGATTGTGCATGAGTGTGTGTTTATCAGTTCAGTCCAGATGTTATTTAGTTCGTCTGAGAGATGTGTGTGTGTGTGTGTGTGTGTGTGTGTGTGTGTGTGTGTGTGTGTGTGTTTATTAGTCCAGTCCCTTTCGGTACCTTTTTCCAGATGGCAGGAGGGTGAAGAGTGTGTGTGAGGGGTGTGTCCGGTCAGCCACAATGCTGGTGGCTTTGCGGATGGAGCGTGTGGTGTAGATGTCTTCGATAGAGGGGAGAGAGACCCCGATGATCTTCTCAGCTGTCCTCACTATCCGCTGTAGGGACTTGCGGTCTGATATGGAACAATTCCCAAACCAGACAGTGATGCAGCTGCTCAGGATGCTCTCNTGTGTGTATGTGTGTGTGTGTGTGTGTGCGCGTTTGTGTTTATCAGTCCAGTCTCTTTGTGTTGAGGAGATGGATGGCTTGTGGGTAAAAACTGTTACATAGTCTGGATGTGAGTGCCCGAATGCTTCGGTACCTTTTTCCAGATGGCAGGAGAGTGAAGAGTGAGTGTGATGAGTGTGATGGGTGTGTCCGGTCAGCCACAATGCTGGTGGCTTTGCGGATGGAGCGTGTGGTGTAGATGTCTTCGATAGAGGGGAGAGAGACCCCGATGATCTTCTCAGCTGTCCTCACTATCCACTGTAGGGTCTTGCGGTCTGATATGGAACAATTCCCAAACCAGACAGTGATGCAGCTGCTCAGGATGCTCTCAATAGTTCCTCTATAGAAGGTGGTGAGGATCGGTGGTGGAAGCTGTGCCTTTCTCACCCTTCTCAGTAAGAAAAGACATTGTTGGGCTTTCTTATGCAGAGAGCTGGTGTTGAGGGACCAGGTGAGGTTCTCCTCCAGGTGGACACCCAGGAATTTTGTGCTCTTGACGATCTCCACAGAAGAGCCGTTGATACTGAGCAGAGAGTGATCACTCCGTGTCCTCCTAAAGTCAACAACCATCCGTTTTGTCTTATCGACGTTCAGAGACAGGTTGTTGTCTTTACACCAGTCCGTTAGCCTCTGCACTTCCTCTCTGTACACAGACTCATCGTTCTTGCTGATGAGACCCACCACCATCAGCAAACTTGATGGTATGATTGGAGCTGTGTGTCGCTACACAATCATGAGTCAGCAGCGTGAACAGCAGGGGACTGAGTACGCAGCCCTGGGGAGCCCCAGTGCTCAGTGTGATGGTGCTGGACGCATAGCTCCCTATCTGCACTGTCTGAGGTCTTTCGGTCAGAAAGTCCAGGATCCCAGTTACAGACGGAGGTGTTCAGGCTCAACAATCAGGTGTTGTGGGATGATTGTATTAAATGCTGAACTAAAATCTACAGATGTACAGCATACTGACGTCAGTGTCTTTCCGGTTAAGAGGTGTCAGTGCCAGATGGAGTGTGGTGGAGATTGCGTTGTCCATCGACCGGTTTGAACGATACTCGAACTGCAGGGGGGCCAGTGAGGGGGCGGCAGGGTCTTGATGTGTCTCATGACGAACACTTCATGAAGATGGGTGTGAGTGCAACAGGGCAGAAGACTTCTTCGGCACAGGGACGATGGTGGTAGACTTGTAGCATGTATTATGTATTGTAGCATCTGCCAGCTGTTCTGCACATTCTCTGAGCACTCTGCCTGTGATGTTGTCTGGTCCAGCAGCTTTATGTGTGTTGACTCTGCATATAGTTTTCCTCACATCAGCCGTGGTGAGACACAACACCTGGTCAATTAGAGGAGGGGTGGTCTTTTTCGCCGTCACGTCATTCCGTATGTCGAACTGTGCGTAGAAGCTGTTCAGCGCATTTGGAAGGGAGTCGTCACTGTCAGGGGCAGGTGATGAAGTCCTATAGTTAGTGATGGCTTGTATGCCCTGCCACATGCACCGTGTGTCAACGCTGTCTCTGAAGTGATTGTGGATTCTCTGGGCGTGTGCACGCTTCGCCTCTCTGATGGTCCGGGACAGTTTGGCCCGTGATGTTCTTAGGGCCACCTTGTCCCCCGCTCTGAAGGCAGAGTCTCTGGTCCTCAGAACTGCATGCACCTCCGCAGTAATCCATGGTTTCTGGTTGGGTCGTGAGATGATGTTCTTGGAGACAGTGACGTCATCGGTGCATTTGTCGGTGTAGTCACCGTAAGTTGCCGTCTCTCTAAACATGTTCCAGTCAGTGTTCTCGAAACTGTCCTGAGGACCAGAGATGGCTCCTGCTGGCCAGGTTTTCACTTGCTTCAGAACCGGTTTTGAACGCCTGATGAGTGGTCTGCATACTGGAATTAGCATAACAGAAATGTGGTCTACTGGTTGAGTCCATCATAACATTGGTTCATGCCTGTCTTTAAAGGTTTTTAATACTGTGTTGTTAACGTGTATAAGAACACACCTTCATATACACACTAACTCACATATAAAAGTGAACAATGTTTGAAAAGAGCTCACTTGCTGCAACAGAAATGTATACACTCACTCAGTTCAAAACACAATCATGCACTCTTACATATTCAAGGAATTAAGGGACTGAAGTATAGAAGACTCATTTGGCCCAATTGCCTTTTTTCAGCTGACAGATTTCCTGTTATTAAGAATTTGAATTAAGAATGTTCTTTTTATACACATTTCAAGCAGTCTCTCAGTTCTACACACACTCATTCACATCTGCACTTCTGCAATATGTAGGTCATTGCAATAATTATCAATGTAAAAATCTGTTAATTTTGAATATATATAACCTTTATTTTGTTATTCTTTTTTTTTTTTTTTTAAATAAACAGTATTTAAAATGTCTTTAGTATACTTTGAGTACTTCCTCCTATAATTTCTTTAATATTGAAATGTACAAATGTATGTAAAAAATGTCAAATTTCATTTGCACTGGCTTTTTAGGCATTTCCATGCCAAATGTCACGCAAGAAAAGGTCAAACTAATATTTTATAAAACCTTCACTAGAAAAATTATGTCTAAGCTTCCTTTCACAAAAATTCCACTATGTGGGAAAAGTGAACAGAATGCATGTTCATAAGTTATTTATATATTGAACTTACATTACACAGTTGGAACAAGTACTATGTAGTTTTGTCAACTTGTGTTATATTTTCTCTTCTTTTGGTAAAATCCTCCTGTTAAAGAGAGACGTCGGAATGAGCAGATAATATTAAATTGAAGTATTTTCGTATTATTGTTTTGTCAGAATAAAGAGGTTTTCCTCTTAGGTAACTGAGGAGGTCTACTCCACACATGTCTTCATAGTAAATGGATAAAACATTGGAAGAGACAATCTCTACTTTTTCTTTTCTCTTTTTGTCCCACCTTGGTGTTTGTGTCTCGCTCTCTCTTCCTTTTTTACTTCATTAATGTGTCCTCTGTAAAGGGTACTGCCTGGCAAATGATTAGATCTCACTGTTCCAATCCTATAAACATTCATTGTCTCACGTTGGACATGCAGGCCAATGCTACAGAACCAGTTATCATGGAACACTTTATAGGACTGCAAACTTGCAATGATGAAAGTCAGCTGTGGTCCTACATGGACAGCAGTGGCAGTAAATGTCGGTATGTATAAATATATAAACGGGTGTGCTTAAATACTGTATGTGCTTAGCACCCCCCATCTTAGCTCTAATACCCTAAACAGGATAAATGGTATTGAAAATGAATAAAACCATGTGTAATATATCCTGCCTGAATTAACATGTTGGCAAAGCGGCTTTGATTTGTTTTACTTCCTTCCGTGATGTAACCTTATTTCTGTGGCCAAATTTGAAATCTGCATAATATAAATCCAACAGTTTTATTTGAATATACACAGCTTCACATCTGAAATGCTGGCCTCCCAGGAACTCCATTAATGACCCAAATATGTGGAAATGGCTTTGGAGCGAGGGGGGAGGGCAGGGGGGTGTATCAATTACTCCCAGACGAGATCCTATAATGTAAACATGGTGTTGGTGAATTATTGTGTATACAGTAAACACAGACAGATGCGTCTCTGTTGGCCACAAGTTATGTTGATTTTTAAAGGATCAAGTGTCCCAACCGCAGTGGGCTCCGAGACACCTCTGCAGGGATTATTATTTAAACGGTACAGACGTCTTTAACTGCACCATTCAAACGTTTTACTGAGGCTAGGGTCTTTTAACCGTACTTTGCTTCTGTAAATGTCAACTGCTTTTATGCCTTCATTCACCAGATATTTCTTAAAAAGTAACAGTTTGACTTGAATGCCCATTATACAGTATATAGGAATATACTGTAGTTCACATGTTGTATTTTAGACTCTTTAATGCATATTTAAAAAAGATATACAATATTTTAGAATTCTATTAAAACTAATTATTGCTTGCAAACAATACATCATTAACATGTAGCTGAACTTCTGAAAGTCTTGTGACAGCACTTTGTGTCTAGGATTGCGTTATTCAGCTGGTTATTTAGGATTGCATCCTGATTTGCCCAAAGATAGGAAAAGAGGCTGGAGATAAGGTTTAGAACCTTGTTACTAAGGTATTAGACTTTATTTGCTGCACAATTTGTTATATACATGCATGAATGTAGACCTTGATGAGATTGTTTGGCTGGACCTATAGCTGCCGATGTTATTCCAGTAACAGAACCTTGTCTCCGTTGATTTGCTGATCCAGTCACAGAGCCTGAATGCTTTTATTTTATCCTAATAAATAAAAAGGGTTCAGGGGTTTTAAGAAAGCTTGAGACCCAACATAAACTCCTCTACCCCCCCCCCTCCTCTCTCTCTCCTCCCCTCTCCTCCTTACAACACATTGAGCTTTCTCTGTTCTAGATGACAGTGCTCTCCCCTAGTCTAGGATAATGTTTATAATTTTAAGACTATTCCAAATTCTATTCTATTAAGTTATAATATATGTAATATAAATAATAGTATATAATAATAATGTCTCAAATTATTCTTTGTAAATGGAAGTGTTCCTCAAGACAATGCAATAAGCAGGCATGTGGTTAAACCTTTTACAATATCATGGCCATGTTAGAAATGTCAACTAGACTGAGGCGGTAACTCAGGTTGGGGTAAAACATTAATGCACATCCATGTAAATATATATAGTATGACGCCCCTCATGTATATGGCCTGTGAAGGCTTGCCATCAGGAAGTCATAGCTAACGTCTGTAGACTACATCTTAGGAATTCAGTACAATTCAGTTTGGTGGGTCCGTAAAGTTGTTGATAATAGTATTTATTCATACAAATCAATTCTATTACAGTGATATCATAAGTTGTTCAGTTTCGCACCTTATGTTATTAGTAATCACACTGACTAAATGATTCTTTATACTTTCGGGTACAGATGCAATTGGCAGCCCAGCTAGTAGCTCTGGCTGTGTGTCTTCTCTTTCTGTTTCAAATGCTTGTTTTTATTTTTTTTCCGCATTTCTACATTTTTAATAGTGATATTATTATCTATCTACCTACCTACGTAGCAACCAACCAACCAACCATTGGAGGTGTTCTCATCACTGCAATAAACATATACTGTACATCGAACCAATTATATCCTAAACAAGAATATTCCAAAAATACTATTCCTAACAAGGTTAAAGAGATTCACTTTAAAATATGACACTGTATTTACCTTGTTCATTATATAATTGCAAAGTATACAGATCTTGCAGATCAGTTTGTTTTTTAAAGCAGGCTGTGCCAAGAAGAGTCATAAATTAGGGTTAAGTGAGGTTATTGGTACTATTGGTAATATTTTAGTGTGGTTGAAACAGATTATCTGCATTCACTGTTGTTGTGCAGATCGGATGGTCCTCAATAGGAGCAGCTGAAAGACTGACAACAACATTATTTCCTATGGGAAAATGCGTTTCGCAATACAAAATTGTGGGACAGGAGCCTATCCCAGGAGACTTAGGGCACGGGGGTGGGGTACCTATCCATCGCAGGGCACAAACACATTCACACTCTACAAGCAATTCAGGAACTCTAATTATCCTAATCTGCCTATTTTTGGACTGTGGGAGGAAAAAACCAGAGTACCCGCCAAACATGGAGACAACATGCACACTCCGTGCACACAGAGCCAGGAATCGAACCTGGACCCTGGAGGTGCAAGGCGACAGTGCTAACCACTACGCCACCATGCTGCCACTGGAGAATCCATTAAAATTTTTATTTTATTATATTTTTTTATTACTGCGCGACTAGAGAGAGAGAGAGAGAGAGATACAGACAGATAGACCGACAGGGATTCGGACTTTTATTATGACACACAGTCCAGCATCGTGCCCGGAAGTGATCCTGAATGCCGACAATAACAAGCAGTTCTGAAATGCGTCAGTTGTTCGGACTTTAAAAAAATAAATACGCGTCGTTTTTTTGTGTTTTACTCTTAATAACGCACGTGCCACTGTATAAGAAAGCAAGCCGTGTTCTTTTTTCAGTCTCTATCCATCCGCGTCAAACCCGGGAGTGAGAAATTAAGACATATTCATAAATATCGTTTGTTTTGTTTTTTTTTTATATCGCGCGCGGATGGAGATGTCTAAAGCGGAGCGGCTGAACGAGCGCGTGAGCGAGCTGCTGGCGGCGGCGGTGCAGCGCGTGCTGGAGGCGGTGCGGGACACGGTGCGGGAGTACGAGGAGAAGAGCGCGCACACGCAGAGGGAGAACGAGAGGCTGCGGAGGAGAGTGCACGAGCTGCAGGAGCGGCTGGACCGGGACACCGCAGGTACGCCACAAGTATTGGCACCCTTACTTAAAGTCCTGAGCTCGACGATTCACGACTGCAGATCAATCCGTGCTGTCCGGTGTCACCCACGTGAGGATGGGTTCGCTGTCCGGTCCGGTCCGGTTCCTCTCAGGGTTTATTCCTAATGATATCTCAGGGAGTTTTTCCCCTCATCACCGTCACCCTCGGCTTGATCATCAGGGGTACGTGAAAGGGTTCTTCAGGATGTACACCTGAGGTCCAGACTCTGTGAAGAACCCTGTAACAGATACGCAATACAGCGGCACCTGTAATAAAGCCAACTTCTTACTGCGAATCACATTGTCACATAGGAAATAATGTAAATGCAGACAATCCGTTCCAGCCACCCAAAGATATGAGCAATATTACCAATTTCTAACACTATAATCACATTTTGCATATAAAACAATCAAAACATTTAGAAAAAAAAACATGTAAATGAAGTAGAATCTATATCTCTTTACACATATAATAAAATTATATCTGTGCATTGAAGATGTCTGCATAAAAATCATTTTGGTGGGATGTATGATGAGGAATAGAACATATCAAGATGGTTTTTGGAAGTTTTCTCTATTTGTCTCTAAATTGGGTTTTCACAGGTGTTTTTGGCCGAGCTTGTGGTAACATAAAGGTTTTTTCATCGCAATCGGCCCACAGGAAGAGAACATGTGCTACTTTGGATGCTAAATGAAAAATCTCTTATATCATTATATAAATGAATAAATAAATAGACCTTGACAAAAAAAAATATTAATTGATCTCAAAATTCAACAGATGGTGCTGAACATGGTGCTGAAACGCGCTTATGAATGTGCAATTAAATACACTGGTGCATCTAGTAATGAAATAGACATCAAACCTCACATAACCTTAATTTATGATTCCTATTTGCACTTACTGCTTTAAAAATCAAACTGAAAGCAGATCCATTTTCTTCTTGATAACATTCTTGGGACCCATGGTGCTATGTCTTAATTATATTACACAAAAACACACACACAAAGAAAATATGTAAACTTGCTTTGCCTTACCTTTTCACTGACACAAGTTTTGAACGGCTCCCAGACGTACAAGCAACTGGAAATACTCACGACCGGCTCGTTAGCTCGTATGCTGAAAATGCTTCACATGCTGAGGTAAATTTTTATGCTAAATTTTAGGTCTTAAGGCAAAAATTTGCAAGATTGTCTGCCGAGGTACACTTGTAATGATATTAGCGTTGTCAGTGTTGTGTTGATAAATATAAGCTCCTCAAGGTTCAAACGCCTGGAACTCCAAGAGCTTTTATTGCCGTGCATGTAAATGATCTCTGAGCCATACTTATTTGTGTGTTGTTGTTTTTTGTGTGTGTGTGTATTTAGTTTCCCACATTACTGCCCAGCTCACCGTTTCTTCTCCTCCGACTTCATCGGTACAGAAGAAACCGCCATGCTGTCGCCCTGAGGACATGATGCCATCAAGAGACAAGCCGTGTTTCAAAGAGGAACCGCCTAACGAGGGGCAAAGTGCTTTATTTCCCACTGAAATAAAAACTGAAACTGAACAGTCAGACTATCCTGGTGCGGAGGAACCAGTGCTGGAACCCGTTCTCCAGAACAACTTCTTCCCCTGCGCACATTTGCAGTCCCAGGCACCTCAAAACGAGCCAGACTTCCCGGCAGTGGTGCCAGTCCCACAGCAGTGCAACAACGCGGACACTCTGGACACCTTTGTGGAGCATTTCCCTTTTGAGGAAGACGGTTGGAGACAACAGAGCCGGGATGAGCGGCACTTCTGCCTCCTGTGCGGGAAATATTTTAACCGACTCGCCAACCTTCGCATTCATCAGCGCTGCCACACGGGCGAGAAGCCGTACACGTGCACGCACTGCGGTCGGCGCTTCAGTCACAGCGGAAACCTGCAGAAACACAAGCGAGTGCACACCGGCGAGAGGCCGTACCAGTGCCCACAGTGCAGCAAGAGCTTCTGCCAGTCCAGCCACCTGAAGAAGCATCAGATGGTTCACACGGGACGACACGTAACCGTTGCCAGAAGGAACATGGAACTCTGAGGGGAACATGTATTTTGTCTCCTCCCACTGCACTTTTCTGATTTTTAATAATGTTAAACTTGCAAATCGTATTCGTAGCAGTACTGTAACATAAACCTTTAGCACAGTGTTTGAAAGACTACATAACACCTACGTAAGCCCTCCATGACAACGGCAACAAGCCTGCATGTATTGAAGCTTTAAAAAAAAAAAAAAGTGTGTTTTTTCATCACGATGCCAAGTTTGGGATAACAGTGAGACAGTTTTGATGTTGTTATTGTTGATGTAATAAATTGTTCTTTTTAATTAATACAGCTTGTGTATGTTAAATCAGGCTACTTGGTTTAAGGCATTATTGACACCTTACTGCTGGACATTTTCATTACCCGAGGTATCCTAGCGAAGGTTTAAGGTTTATTGTTATTCCACAAGGCCAACTTTACATGCGAGACGGGAAGTCGTGGAATCTGATTTTGTAGCTCAGTTTATTACGAAATATTTAATGTCGAAAAAATTTAACTCTGAACATTAACGATTATGAGCGATCGGGTTTTATTTGTAGTCGTAGAGCTTTTAGACAGAGTTTAGTGTGTACTGATGTTTGAAGATTTTTTGTTGATGCTCTGCGGCTGATTAAAGGTAACTGAAATAAAACCCATGGCTACGACTCTGTCTCTCACACACGCACGTTGTGGTTATTGGGTGCAAGAACAAAAATGCAATTTATGGAAGAGTATGTGTGTGTGTCCATCCCATATATATATAGATAGATAGATAGATAGATAGATAGATAGATAGATAGATAGATAATTTAAAATTTATTTAGTTACCTTTTTTTATTTAATTATCTAAAATGTAATGACGTGTCTGGGCCTGTAGTTTTGGAGGCTTACAGTAGAGTGCCATCCTGCTGAACGTAATGCTGTTGCAATTTTTTTTTTAGGAAAAAATATCTTTGTTGGGTTGACGTGTGCTTTAAGTGGCTGATATTTTGCACAGCGAACCATATTCCTACAACATGGCCAGTCCTTTTTTTTTTTAACATGAAGATATATTTAGACAAGAAAAGAATGAAGTGCTGACAAGAGGGGGGGGGGGTGTAAACCTTTTGCTTCTGATATGATTTCCATTAAGTTGTCAAGGATTCGATATGTGACAATTGATGCAATTTGATTTTAAGTAGCTTCAAGTAGACTTAAAGAATGTGACCCTCTTTAGCTTATTAGTGTTCTTATGAGACTAACTGATTTATAAACTATAATGACCGATTTAAATGACCCTTTAACAAACTACATCGTTGTAACAATTTTCGGACTTTTATTTTGAAATCGGCAATAAATGATACCGGAAGTAAATAAACGCTCCCTCGCAGCAGTGACCGGAGGAGTCTGAGTGATAACAGCGATAGAACCCGAAACAAAAAAGTCTTTTTTTAAATAAATTGTCTTATTCTCGGGATTATATCAGACTAAAATCTGTGTGTTGATTTACTTTTAATTAAACCCATACTAGTTAAAGTCTCTTCACTAATCACCGGATATTCGTTTCTTGGCTTCCGTGTTTGTTGACTCTTTTACTTCAAAGCGTTTTATCGCTTTATGAACAGACCGGTCGCCATGGCAACAGCGGCGCTGGATAAGAGCGTGTCTCGGTAATTTCTATATTATTTTTCAGATCTGCTGTCATGCGTTGTTCCCTTTTAATTATCACTGAATTTCCTGTATTTCTGTGGCATTTGTAAGCCGAGTCGCTCGCCCTCTTGCGAGAAAACGCGGTTAATAATTCATTAACCCACGTAGTGACGTCACTGTGTTCACATTTCACCCAAACTTGAGGCGAGAAATATGAATTCTGATCTCATGGTCAGCTTTGTGTGCTCAAAAAGCCGCCCGATGACGTCATTGAATCGTTTCACTGTTAAATGCATGACGTCAGGAAGGGCGAGTTTCTTGGTTTTATATATATATATATATATATATAAGTATATGTAACCGCAGCGGTATTTACAGGTGTACAAAGTTCTGCCGATGATGATGACGATGATGATGGCTTCATTCATCAATCATGTCTTGTCTTGTTCTGTGTCCCGAACTTTTCGTCCACTTTTATTTTGTTTGTTACTTTCACTTCTCCTCTAAATGTTTGCTCTTAGTACCACTCTGCGTCCTTAGTTGGACTACCGTAAGCTGCATCACCACCACCCTCACTCTCTCTATCAACTTCCCGATCCAAAAGCAGCATTAAATGTTTCCATCCCTGATCTGTGACGCTTTGTTCTAAGATGATCTTAACATTGCCTTCTACTCTCCCTAGTCCTTGAAGTTTCGCGCTCTGTTTCTCCCATTGAATCTCCTCTCAAGAATCTCCTTGATGAGTTTTCCAAGTTTTCTCGTCCCATCAGCCTCAACAGCGGTTGGATGTTCAGAAAACAATGTTCATCAGTGATTGGAAATTCGGAACAGTCGTGATCACTGATTGGTTGTTAAGAAAACAACAATGATCTTGTCTTGTTTTCTAGGTGTTTACCCCGAGGTTGGCAGTTATTATGTTGCATTACAGCCACCCTCTGTTTCTCCCTTCCTTTCAGTTGAAATCCACTTTAGAAACCCATCAAATACTTTCTTCCTTATCCTCTTTCTCCATTAAAAAAAAAAAAAAAAATTTCCAGAGCGTACTCAACCTTTCCAAACTCCCATTACTGGTTGGCCCGTAGGCAGTGTGTAGCTGCTTTCATAATAAAACAAAACAAAACCATCAATGATTGGTGGTTAAATAAACAATAATTGTCAGTGATTGTTTTTTAGGAACAGTGCTGATCAGTGTTTGCCCATTGGTCATTAATTTATGATTACTCACACTTTACCCTGGTCAGGGTGGTACTGTATCCGGTGTCATCTGAGCATCAGGTAGGAATACACTTTAAATGGGATGCCAGTCGTTCACAGAACACCATGCGCTCACATTCCTACTTTCTGTTACACTTAAGAATCATTTCTCTCACCAGTCCGCCTAGACGTGTGTTTTTAGGAGGTGGAAGGATACCGGAGAACAAGTGAGACTCCTCAGAGGCCGTAACCTGAATAAACCTGGGAACGCTGGAGCTCTGAGTGTTACTCGCTGCACAAACGTCTCCCATTGTTACTTTCTCAGTGCAGTTATGTAACGATAAAAACGACATGTACCACTTAACGATAAAAAAAAGGAGCTGAGCCAGGTGATTTAAATTAAAAGATCATTTTTAAAGAGAACTTTTACAAAATGTGTTGTTTTTTTTCCCCATCTCATTAAAGGAGCGGTAACGTGTCCAAACTGGAGCGACTGAACTGTCGTGTGATGAAGCTGCTAACGGCGGCAGTGCAGGAGGTGCTGGAGGCCGTGAAAGAAACTGTGTCTGAGTATCAGGAGAAAACGTCTCGGACGCAGCGGGAGAACGAAAGGCTGCGTCTGAAATTACAGGACGCTCTGAAGAGCCTGGAGAAAGAGCGGGAAGGTGAGGGTCATCCTTTCAGGAGAGAAAACTAATACCAGTATTTATATGGAAATGTCACCAGTGTTTTTTTTTTTTTTTTTTTACAGTTTCGAGACTCGCATCTATCTCCTTGTCCATCAACCATCCGTCCGCTGAGTCTCAGCAGATCCCTGAAGCACAACAAGTCTCTTCTTTAAAACAGGATTCGGTTGTTAAAGCAGACGCAGAACCAGAGGCGGTGTGTGACCTGCAAGTGGCGTTCACGCTGCCGCCTGCAAGCACACCAAGAGCCGAACAGGACAACGTCTCCGATTTGGACCGCACCATTAAAGGAATGGAACATGGCACTTGTGTTGCTGATGCCTCATCAAGCATAGACGTTAAAACCGAACCCGTTGCGTCCGAATGTTCTCAACATCAACAACAACAGCAACAGATCAGTCAAGTTGTGGTTACCATGGGTGAGACTCAGAGAGACGAGACAACCAGGCAGGACAACATCAGCTCTAGTCTGTACGTCCAGTCGAACCTCAGCGCGCTCGGAAGGTGTCTCGGGAACAACTGGAGGACCACATCTTCTCTGCAAAGACTGGAAAGACAACGTCACAGTCCACGAGACGAGGAGCACCACGTTTGTCACGTTTGTGGGAAGACCTTCAGCCGTGTCGGGAACCTAAGGATCCATCAGAGGTGTCACACCGGGGAGAAACCATATCGCTGCCTGGTGTGCGGCCGCTGCTTCAGCCAAGCAGGAGATCTGAAAAAGCACAGAAGGGTCCACACCGGAGAGAAACCCTACTGCTGCGTCCAGTGTGGGAAGAGCTTCAGCAGGGGCGAGAACCTCAAGCGGCATCAAAAGATCCACATAGGGGACAGGTTGCGCCGCCAGAGTTTGTGGAAAGATTCTCATGGGCTGGCCATTTGATTTTTATTTATTTATGTATTATTTATTTTAAAAAAATATAAATGTAATCCTGCAGAGGAGCAATGAAGACAAGATCTAAATATGTGCTGGTCACAAAGCCATTAATCAAGCAAAGGAGAAGGGGTTTACTGTTATTGTCAGAGGATTATAACAGGGATAAGTGCGAAATCATCAACTGACGTGTTAATGGTGACGTTGCTTCATCACAAAACCCCAGGATTCCAGCATGGTTAGGGGAGGGTCTTTTTTTTAACAGACTGAAAAACTATCAGCAGAAACCTGAAATTAATAAAATAGTGAATTTTATTGTATAAAATTCACAGTTTTTCTAAAAAGTGTTTTGAAGTGAAACTGTATGATTATTAATAACACAATTAAATGTTAAATTCTGCACCATTATATACAGTGACAGACGGATAACACGGACATTCTGCTTTCTAGCGATGTCGAGCTGGAAGCACTTGTGTGATGAACTCTTTTTTTTAGTTAATTAGAATAATTAGCAAACAAATGATTTTATGAAGACAGCTTGTGTACACTTTGTTTTAATAAAAGTTTTTAAAAGTAAATTTCAAAAAAGTATTTTTGATTTTAGATAAATTGATTATTATCAGATTATTATAAACCAATAAATTGGTTATTATAGTTGTGATTACATTTGATTTATCCAATCATACGGGACATCAAAAGACTTGTGTAATTCATGATGATAAATGTAATGTTTATATGTTTTCGTCGCATCTGTTAAAGCTACGTTAAATTTGTAGTGTACGAGGTTATTTATCAGCGTAGGTGTCTCTTTTAACCCTAATGTTAAAAAGAGGAAAACGTAGAAAAGTTGCACCATGCAGATGATCTGACGATTTCCTGTTTGTTTCTAAAGAAAAAAATGCTTCCTAACTCTTTTAAGAAGGCTTTACTTAAGATGCCAGATTCTCAATCCCTTTGCAAACACGCACCACGTCACTGAGCTGGACAAAGTCCGTAGTTCATTTCTGTGATGAATCTCATGTGGTGCTGATGAGAGATTAGATAAAGAATTATGCTCCTCTACTTGGAACTGCGATTAGAAGTACTGTAAAGACAGAATATTTATTATTTTTAGTCAATTTTAAGGGGAAGGCGTGGGACTGCTGACCAGGTCAGCCCCGACTCCACCCGAGCTGCCACTGTTGGACCCTTGAACAAGGTCCTTCATCCCTAAAGTGCTACTTTTGGGAATTGGACCGACAAAGTAAGTAACTTACAACGAATTTTCACTCAGATGAAACGTGGCCAATTTTGATTTGACATAAAAAGACACAAACCTGAATAAGTGAATGATTAGAAGAGATGATCTGTTAAGATATTGCAACACGAATTTGACATGATTATGGACACTACACATGTTTTGCTTTTTAAACTTTTACCAAAAGAAGCTTTCTAGAAGCTTGTACCAATTTTAGTATCAATACTCATAAAGAAATATGAATCATTTGCATTTGGTTATTGTTTGAAGTGAGACAGTATAACGCTGAAGGATTTAGGGAAGCAAGATCGGTCACTTCCATGTTGCATACATTTCAGAACGAGCTTCTTTGGCACACACATTTTCTGTATTATATGTATAACATAAAAAAAAAAACAAATAACAAATAAATAAACTGTGTTTTGACCGTAGGGCATTTTTGATTGGCCAGATTCAGACAATACTGGGCCTTTCATACAGAAGTTTGTAATATTGTCTTATATTATTTATAGTATATATATTTTTTATTTAATTTTGTTTTATGATAAGTGCCTGCATTAGCTTTAAGTAATAATGTATGTGCTTAATTCATCATTTATAATTCTCCAGTGCCAGACAAACACTGTTTACCCACCATTAACCTGGGCATTTTGGACAGGGCAGTTTCACCTGAAGGTTTTTAAAGTATTTATTTATTTTATTATATTTTTACAACAAAAAAAGTGCTTTCTCATGTGATTCTCTAAACACCTAAAACGCGAACACGGTGATTTAGAATACTTAAGAATGTTCCATGACGGGGCTATTAAAATCACGTCTGTACGTGGCTCGTGTCAGTCAGGTGTGAAGTATCGCGATATTTGGCCGATCTCGGACTGTTACCATGGTGAAAGTGTGAACTCGCGCGCGCGCGCGTGAGGGGGGGNGGGGGGGGGGGGGGTGTTGAGTAATACTAATCAGGGCGCGAGCGCGGTTACAGTTTGCGGAAGTGGAATAGTTCCGTCGTCGAAGCTTCAAACAACTCGGTGAGTTACACAAAACAAACTTCAAAACCGACTGGTTAGACTTAGAGCGTCACGGCGGCTAATGGGAAGAAGAAGAAGAAGAACCCCACCAAAAAAAGAAATATAAGATGTCAAAATAATCCAAAGTGTGAGAAACGTCACGGGCGCGTGCAGGCAGTCAGTCAGGAATCACAGCTGTGTGTTTGTTGTGAAACCTCTCCCGCAGTTTCAGGTCAACAAGCCCAGATGTTCTGCTGTGACCTGGGTGCGACCCCGTGATGAAGATCCATGGCAAAATCCTGCACCACTACCTGTCCAGCGGTGCACCTGATAAAGAGGGGTACCTGTACAAAAAGGTAGGAAGGTTTCTAATTAAACAGCAGCATGCACCTTTGTCCTGTCACATTCAGCAGGGTTGTGTTTCATTATTGCAAACTAGCGTAGTTCAAGAGCTGCTCGAAATAGTTTTAAAAACAATCTGATGCCCATGTACATATCTGTCTCTCTCTCTCATGAACTCCCTGTCTAACTTATTAATACAAAGAAATATACATTTGTAAGGTTGAGTATCTGACGCCTTGTTTACACTAAGTTGTACTTCTTTGTTGTACTACGTTGTCAGACAAATACACTCCCTGTTCGGTAATCGGAGAGAGAATCACAGATGAGAAATGGAAAAAGTCGATCAGATAAAGATGAAGTTTTGTCTTAAAACGACTCCAGCGTGTTCAAATTCACTTATTCCACTTCAGCACTGTTATTTCAGCCAAACTAATCCAGTTCAAAATTCAGTGTAGCTTTTTTAGATTAATTTCTATTGGTGCAGGCTTTTGTTTACATTGAGCAAGTAGCGCATTAGTAGCGTATTTTAAAGTAGATTATTAAATCCGACACATAACTGTTGGTGCAGAGATCTAAGTACTGCAAAAGTTTCATTAAAATCTGTACAGACACTTTTGCGTGATGCTGTGACAAAATCTGGCTGGACAGACAGACAGACAGACAGACAGAAATCTTCTGAGACTGGTTTCTGGATTGTCGTCAAGATATCATTAAAACGACGAGTTCTGACCCAATGTACAGACAAAACCTTCCTTTTATGTATCTGGAGGATGGAACGTCACAACTGACTGTTTTGCCCGTCTCACGCCTCTCACCAGTTTTGTATGAGATCATTCATATTTTGAAATCCATTCATGTGGTATTCATTGCTAGCAGGTTGTTGAAGTCACTTGTTTGTTTGTTTTTTTCTTGTAGTTTGTCATTTGTGGGTGTGGCCTTTGGTAATTTTTTTTCATATATATTATATATTTTTTTATTTAACTCTTTGTTCCTGCAGGGTGAAGTGAACACGTCTTACCAGAAGCGTTGGTTCTCCCTCAAGGGGAACCTGCTGTTTTATCGTGAGCGCCGGAGCGAGCGGGACATTCTGGGCGTGATCGTGCTGGAGCGTTGCGTCGTGCAGCTCTGCGACTCTGAAGAGCACTTCGCCTTCTCCGTGTCGTTCTTCGGCGACGCCGAGGAGGCGGACGGTCTGCGTACGTACAAGTTCTCCGCCGAGGACCAGGCGAGTCAGGAGAGCTGGGTCAAAGCCCTTCACTCGGCCAACCACGGCTACCTCGAGCTCCTCGTACGGGATCTGAGACAGCAGTACCTAGGTGAGGCGCGACCTCCCGCACGCTTTGCACTCATAGAAAAGTAGACTCATCTTAAACTTGGTCAAGAACATCAACTACATTAGAGTGCGTTTAAAAGGATCACACAGCCATTGAGTTAATCAATGTTTACGTTATTGAATTATGTTTGGACAAGGACAAATTCAAGCATGTGAGATAGTTTGAAGTCCATGACCTTGTGTGTGTGATAAGATTAGGACCATGGTAGGAGAGACCGCTTGTGTAGAAATCTAACATCGCAGTAAGCTCTCTTCTTTTTCTTCATCCTTTCTTTTCCCTTGTTAACCTCCTTACTGGTTTTGTTGCAAGAAAATAGCATCTACGAGACAGACTGAGAAATGTCGGCGCTGTAGTGTGATTTAGGGCGAGTCCAGCATGAGACGCTTGTGAAATTCTTTATGGAATCCCAGCTGGACAGAAAAGGCACAAGAACCACCTGACTAAGGAAGTGGTGTGCTGGATGTTCGCTCATACCGCATGACTCCCCCTGACACAACAAATAAACAACCCTGTCATGCTGTCCCACTTGTGAATTCCATCAGTCATGTTTTTATTTTTTTAAATTTCTTTTCCACTCTTAGAGGCAGCAAGAAACGCTGGAGTGGACCCGGTGGACGGCATGTCGGCCAAGGAAATGATGCGACATTTTCAGAAGCCTCACAAGTGCCCAGGTTCGAACTCGGTCTTCTACACGCCGAATGAAAACCAGGTGCTACAAGCCCCGCCCACCAACAGTAAGCAAGCCGCCAGACGCTCCCCTAAACTTTGGCCCAAGCGACACACAGTAGGCCCTGCGCCGTGCAGTACGGAGTGGGCGGCGGAGCCTCTGCCAGACTTCTGCCAACTGCACGAGTACTTTGGACAGGAAGTGAGGCAACTGGTGGCTGAGTGGCAGAAGAAGAGATTGGAAAAGATGGCACCGGCTGAAGGAAATCTGATTGATTTGGGCTAAAAAAAATATAAATAAATAAATAAATAAATAAATAATAATAATAAATTTTTGCACTTGGCCTTTCAACTTAGGAAAGTTTAAATGTTCGTGTATTTGTGTTTAAAGTCAGGGTGGGTGTAGTGTGACGAGATCACATTAACATGATACGTTATTGTACAATACACGGTACTTGTATATGTAATATGGACCAACTCTGTTGTTACAGTAATATGTAGCTGATTGGATGGTGAAATATTTCAAGATTACTTTTAAATATATATATATATTTTAATATAATTTTTTGTCATTATTATTATTTTTTACATATTATATTACTTTTATAATATTAATTAATATATTAATATAACTTTTATATATACTTTTGCTGTATTTTTCAAATTTTTATTACAGTAGTCTAAAAAAATTCTGTTTTTTTTTTTTTTTTTAAGTCTGAGACACTGGTCTGAATATTATTTTCATTGAATGCTCTAATTTAATGTAGTTGTTTTCTATTAAATTTAATAAATAAATATTTTGTTAAGTTATGGATTTAGCTTTTTTGGGGGGTTGAGAAAAAGTCATTGTTCAGGGTGAGGCTTCCATATAGTCCGCATGTTTAGGAATGTGTGAAGTGTTGCTTAGTGGACTCAATAATTTTTCAAATCCATATGAAGTTATTACTATTATTATTATAAAATGATATTGACCGAGATGATTCCAGTCTTGTGTCTGTGTGTGTTCGCTGTGCTTGGTGGGTTTCCTCTGGGTTCTCTGGTTTCCCCCCTACAGTCCAGAGACATGCTGGTTAGACTGATTAACTGACGTTCCCGAATTGCCTGTTGTGTGCGAGTGTGTGTGCACATGTGCCCTGTGATGGATTGACACCCTGCGACCCTGGGAAGAATAAGCGGCATAGAAGGTGAATGAATGAAAAATACATTTTAAAAAAGCTTCTGTTATTATTGCAGAGCATGATGGAACAAATAATAATAATGTCTGTTAAGGTCGCAATATCAACCACTTGGTCCATTTCTGCATGTAAGATATTTCTAAAATAAAATAAGGTGGATCTAAAAGAAAAACACTTGTAGATTTTTTTCCTGGAGGCATCAATAAGTATGATAATCTTTAATATTTTATGAGAATTTTGCATTTTAGGATGAAAATGTATTTGTTTCTTAGATCACGTTCCAATACGTCTGGACTTCCGAGTGCAAACAGTTGCGGTTTTATTGCAAATCAACAGACTAGTTTTGTAGCACCTCCACCGGGAGGAGCACAGATGGTGGGGTTAGAAAGGTCGACATGCTTTTTAGGGAGAGAAAGTGAGTGCGTGTTGAGGCAGGGGTAGCTCAGTGCTGAAAACAGCAGACTACTGAAGGGGAGGTTGCAGGTTTGAGTCCCAGCACCACCACGTTGCCACTCAACTGTGTGACGAGAGAAATGTAAGCTGCACTGGATAAGTGTCTCTGCTAAAGCTGTAAATGTCGGTGTCGAGAAGCATCGAGCTGACTGTGTGATGGACTCGGGGAGTGCTGCGAAAAAGAAGTGTGAATGAGAAGGAAGTCGAGTTATTTCTGTCTCAGCAGCTGATACTTTTTTAAAGAACATCAATTCTTCTTCTTACCACTTAAATGTGCCTTCAAGCCCAGATGGCATGAATTTAGTGGTGATCTACAGATTTTAGATTATGATATGTAGTACGCTTCTGGAATAAAAAAAAAACATGCCACGTCATTGGCTCTTTGAAGAAACAAGCGAAGGGTGGGGTTTTACTTTTTTTGTACCCTTTGTGTGCAAGCATGAAGTAGCGGACAGTAATGTCTTTCTAAGTCGAGCCCTTAATCAGCAGTGTAACCGGAATTCCAACATCATATATACAGCTCTGTTTTACTTTCTTGTTTTGGGGTTATTTTAATCTGAACCACAGAATGTATATTTAAGGCTGATCCTGATGTAAACGTGCCTTAGCTGTTTGGAAGCATTGGTTCCTGTTAGGCCTATTAGGTGTGTCAGGTGACCCTTTATGATTTTCTTCTATATATACTGTATCTTTAACTAATTGTTGGATGAAGTGAAGCTGAACATGAACCTCCTCCTTTAGGAAACACATTTAAAGTCTCCCGGCTGTGTTTATGTCGTGTGCTCCTATTTATAGCCGGTTCATTCATAAACCGAGTGTGTTGATGTGTGAGGATTTCTAACAACCAGCTAATCCATGGTGTTATTACCAGCCTCAGGATGATCACAGCACTGATGAGCAGCACCTAATTACACTTGATTTCTGTAATTTGCTTAAGTTTTAGAAAAAAAAAGCTTACAATTAGTGGCACGGTGGTTCAGCGGTCTCCGCGGTTGCCTCACACCTCCAGGGTCAGGGCTTGGAATCTCAATTTCCATATCTTCCCTGGGCTTTGTGGGTTTCTGATTTCAAAGTTCAAAGATTTGCACTGTTTCCAGAATGATTGTGTGTGTGCGAGTGTACGAGTGCTTGTTGGCCCCGTATTGAACCGATTGTCAAGCTAATGGCAAAAACACCAACACCCATCTTTCCTTTTATGTCCACATGCTGTACCAAACAGTAGACAGAGCTAGCAGGGTTGAATTCAAGACATCTCAGGATATTTTTGGCCGAGAAGCGAAAGGCGACACTTGAAGCCATGTTCTATCTGTTACTTTCCCCTGCTCTCCCTTTCGCTGCCAAACCTGATCATCTGGCTATACTTAGCTCTCCTTTGCCAGTATATAAGGCTCCATAGTGTCAAAATGTACATGTCGGTCACACAGACTTGGCGTAGGCTCTCTTGGCTCTCCTTCTGATCAGCTCCAAAAAAAACCCGAGATATGGTGAGTGCTCCTGCTGCATCTTCAGGAAGTACGGATTTCAGAAGGTAGAAATAAACATGACTCAATGTTAGCAGAGATGAAGAAATTGCATTCTTCTTGATCTTTACATTTTTGACAACTTTATTAGTATTAATAATAAGGCTTCTACGATATTCGCTGCCTTTCAAGACACAAGAAAAACTTGCTTAGAAAACTAAACCTAATTCTGCTATCCAAAATATGAACACGTTTTGTTCGTTTCCATGGAGCTATGGATTATTATTTATTTATGTATTTATTTTTCATCTCCAGGCACCCAAAAAGGCCAAGAGGAGGCAGCAAGGAGAAGGTGGCAGCTCCAACGTGTTCTCCATGTTTGAGCAGAGCCAGATCCAGGAGTACAAGGAGGTAAGACCCACTGTAGAGCTACACCTCCATGCCATGTCAAAGGTCACAGAGTTATCCACATGCGTCTCACATCGTCGCTGTTATTCTGCAAATACAAATGAAGATGTAATTAAAACGGCCAACTGGCTCGAACTTTACATTTTACCAAGACGCTTCAGAGAAAAGAACAGAAAACCGGCTTAATACAAATACTAATAAAATGCGATGCAAAACAAATGCAAATGAAACGCCGCAGCTGGTCCGCACAGTTACAGCAGGATTGGATGAGACAGGCAGACAGATAGGGGGATACGTCTTCCAGAAACATTTCTTTTGGCACAGTACAATAAAAATTATCCTAAAAATATGATTTGCACAAAAGTATCTAGTTCACTACATTAGACGTCCACTGTAAGTTCTTTTCTCAGTACCTAATTAATTCTTTAGTAATCGTACGTATGCTCCATTAATGTTATTGATCCAAAGTGCTTAAATAAAATTAAGAAAAAACGCCCACTTACAATTCAAAGCATCACTTGTACAGTTACCTGGGCTAATTGGGCGGCTAGTCTTCTTACTAAACATACTGACAGATATACACAAGGTTAAAACTGACTTCTGCTGGCTCAGTAAAAGTGATATGACCTCTTTAGGGTTGGCATTCTAGCGGATTCCTGGAATGCCCGAGGTAAAAATAAAACCACCTTGTGATAGTTCACGCCAAACGTGCTCCTTCTGCTTCTCTCATGTTTATACATGGAATGTACCAAATCCTCAGACAGCTGGTGCCAGCCATGACGACCCACAGAACAGGTGGGATATACAACTAGCAATGTGTCATTTTCTTCCCTGAACACAATCTATATTAATTAATAATGAGAGTTTTCAGGATGGTGTTACCTTCTTCAAGGAAGAAATTTGTCTTTTGTTGATTTTATTTTTTATATGACTTTCACTTGTGAATGTTAACTAAAAATGGAAACGGGACATGAGAAAGTGGCAGGTATTGATCGGAGGTGTAGGTGCTACAGGGGCAGTGCGATCAATCCCGTAAACGTTGGCAAAGTCATTCCATGAATTCCAAGACCATTTTAACACCTTAGAAAGGCAATCGTCCAGCAGCTGCTTCTCAGATTTCATCTGGCACCAAAAGAGGAAACACGGTTCACTATGTGGACAGTTTATCGCATTGTAAAGACGTCTTCAGAGCGGGAAAATCTTTCCTACACATTTCAGGCTGATAAACGATCATATAGTAGGTAACAGTTCATTAACAAATCATTTGGCCTATTGCCTCTCAGACTGATGTTAAACTGAGCCTGGAACATAGCTGAAATTGCTTAGAATGATGCATATAAGATTTAATATCCTGAACTGGATGTCCTGAATGGGGTGCCGAAACTTCTGATTCACTTGATATTACTGAGACGGCTCCAGAAACATGGCTAAAGTTGATACTCATGATTTCAAAAAAGTGCAACTAAGGGCAGACTCACTTCTCTTTCTGTTCACTCACTGCTACTTTTCCTAAAAAAAAAAAAAAACCTTTTAACACGGCATAGCTCATTTATTCTTTATCCCTGATGTGAATTATCACCAGATTTAATTATTTGTTCAATTCTTTTCACAGGCCTTCACCATCATCGACCAAAACAGGGACGGCATCATCAGCAAGGACGATCTGAGGGATGTGTTGGCCTCCATGGGTCAGCTGAACGTGAAGAACGAGGAGCTGGAGGCCATGATCAAGGAGGCCAGTGGTCCAATCAACTTCACCGTCTTCCTCACCATGTTTGGCGAAAAGCTGAAGGGTGGGTTGCTAATCAGTGTTAGCCAACAGTTCATCATTTGAACAGTCAGTCGTTATTTAGAAGACATGAAGGTCAGCTGTTCTGGAACAGTTCCTGCATGAACAGTATTGTGTCGTGTGCAAAACCCATCAAGCCCCATAATGAAACATGAAGGCTCTCATGAAGACCTTCCCAGGAAAGCGAGACCAAAACTGAGCTCTGCTGCAGAGGAGACGTTCATTTAGAGTCACCAGCCTCAGAAATCACCAATTAACAACCAGCACCTCAGCTTAGAGCCGTTATGAAGCTTTACAGAGCAGAAGTAGCAGATATACATCTCAATATCAACTGTTCAGAGGAGATGATTGTGCATTTTGGATAAACGCCTTCAGCATTGTTTTACAGCGTAGAAAGAAATAAACATTAGAAGATGTGTCCAAACTTTTGGCTGGTAGTGTTCCTACTTACACAAGACTATACATAAAATAGTTATACAATTGATCATGAACATTTAACATGACTTATTACTCTAATTAGCTACCTGTTTTAAGCTTCTTCAGATTCTAACAAATTCATGATCTTTAAGGTGCTGATCCTGAGGACGTCATTGTTAGCGCTTTCAAGGTCCTCGACCCCGAGGCCACCGGAACCATCAAGAAGGAGTTGTACGTACATTAGCTCAATTCATTTATTTATTTATTTTTTGACCGAGACATTTTGAATAAATGCGTAAACCCCTAAAACCTGAACCTTTCTCCTTCTCTCCAGCCTTGAGGAGCTTCTGACCACCCAGTGCGACAGGTTCAGCGCCGAGGAGGTGGGTTTTCACTAACAATCAAGCATTTATGATTGCGGTTATCAATATTTAAGGCACTTTGACACATTTCTGATTTATTTTTTGCTGTTAGATGAAGAACCTATGGGGCGCCTTCCCTCCAGATGTGGCTGGCAACGTAGACTACAAGAACATCTGCTACGTTATCACACACGGAGAGGAGAAGGAGGAGTAAACTCCTTTCCATCTACTACTTATCTACCTCTTACATCAGTTCTCTCACACACACACCCCACACCCATGGTTGCTTCATTGGTTCCTTCATCTCGATGGCATGCTCAGGTTATCTTCTTCGATGAATGTTCTTCATGCTTATGTGACAGATAATAAAAGACTGAGATCCTGAACTGGACGACAGGATGGCTTTTGGAGTTGGTGGGATCACTTTGGTGCACACTTGTTTCTTATCCCTAAATAAAACAAGGAGCAGAGGAACGAGCATTTCTTGGCTGCTTCCATCAACAGTGCTGTTGTAAATATGCTGATTTTCTTTTTTAAATTTGACTAAAGCAACTTCAGTTTTACAGTAAAATACTAAATGATCCACCTCAATTCATGTCATTTCTTTATTTCTAACCTCAAACTGGCTTTCTTCTATAAATAAAGTTGAATATAAGTGTATAATTAGTAACAGGATATTGTTTACCTTGGCATTTCAGTTTCTGAGTTCATGCCAAATTGCTAGGCTGTTCAAATGTTACCTAGATAAGATTAGCCTGAATTTTAGACTATTCCATAGCTTATTTTCAGACAATTTCCCTTCCATTGTAGAATATTTTCGATTTACTTAATTGTAAGTGAATTGTATAGATTTTATATTTTAAAAATTAAAGATTTTGTGTTGCTGAATGAAAATGTAGGCTGAGAAATGTTACTCATCTCAGTATACAACAACACAAGGAACATTATTTTTAACATTGTAGAAATATGTTTTTTAAAAAGTCTTAAATTTATTGGAAAAAAAATCAAACTTGTACTTATTTTTATTTTTAGAAAACTTTTAGAAAACTTTGTGTTTGTAGCAAACTATTGTAGCCTGCTGATGAGTTAGCGCTACAGCTAGCTGAAGTAATGTCTTCACTAGCTGCTAAATGTAGTCAGTTTTCAGTATTTTAAGTGATATATTTTTAAAATTATTTGATATTGTTTTATATATTTTTTAATTATTTAAAATGATTTGAACTGAAATTCTTAATAGCTGACTCATTAATTAGGTTTAGCAGTGGCGTGTTTCTGGGGCTATGGCAAGTTAGGGAGGGACGCAAGTAAAAAGTAGTTTATATCTATCTTTGTAATAAATAAATAAATAAATACAATGGTGGCCAAAAGTATTGAGACTAAAGTGAAATTCAAGGTTTTAATGACATTCTTGCATTTTTAAAAAGAATGACAATCAAGATTATGCGAATAATACTGTATGTTATGTGCTGAAATTGCTCTACAGCAATCAATAATTAGTATGAAGTTCTTTGTTCTTCAAAACCCACTGGATCTGACTGGGCATCAAATCAAAAAGATGTCTTCAGTACTCTGGTGTCACTCGCTCAATCCATGCCTGTCTGAAGATCACAGAAGTTCACAGTTCACTTGAGATTCTCCAGTTTTAGTCATTTTTGTGCAGAGGTGGACACCCCGGCTTCAGGAAGTAAACTTCCTGCCACATATTTGTTCTATTCATTAACAAAATCAACTGATTTTAATTAACACAACTCTTTAGCAAGATAAGACTCAAACTAACGAGTGACATCACTTGTTTTGAGCTCAGGGAGAACTTTAATTAAGCAGAATTATACACATTTGTATGAATATCCTCATGCTGTGATGCGGTCGTAGACATAAGGGTGCTGCCAAAAGCATCAGAGTCATGCTGATATTTGGCACAACAGCACCACCTTGAGTGTGATATTGCTTTTATACGGTTGAACCTTGGATTGCGAGCATAATTTGTTCCAGACATGTGCTTGTATCAAAGCGAATTTCCTCATAAGAAATAATGGAAACTCTGACGATTTGTTCCACAACCCAAAAATATTCATATAAAAATACAAATAATGCAATTCAATTCAATTTTATTTGTACAGCGCTTTTAACAATCGACACTGTCGCAAAGCAGCTTTACACAATCCAAAAGAAGTAAGTTTGTATGAAATGTGAATGTGTATGAATCAAAATGATAAGATTGTCCCTGATGAACGAGTCGAGGGCGACGGTGGCAAGGAAAAACTCCCTGAGATGGTAATAGGAAGAAACCTTGAGAGGAACCAAACTCAACAGGGAACCCATCCTCATCTGGGTGAAAACGGAGAGCAGGGATTGATCAGCATAATACTGTGTAAGACTGGAAGTTCAGGATAAAAGGAGTCCAGTTTGTTCCTGGAGGCTCAGGTAGACTGTAAACTATTGAATGACTGAAGTCATAGGTCCCCAGAAAACAGCTGTCTGCATCAGTCGAGGACAGGACAGTCTTCGTGGAAACCATCCCCAGCCACCACACACATCCCAGGCAGAACAAATGGGGCATCCATGCGACGAGATCTCCAACCAGAAGCAGGACTCCAGGACGAGTACAAAATACAATACAAAAAATAATGTAAAAATAAAACAAATTAACCTGGACTTTACCTTTGAAAAGAATAGTGGCTGTCGTGATTGAGACCAGAGAGAGGTGAGAACGAGAAAGGGGCTGTGCAACTTTTACTCACACAAGAACGCACACACACACACACACACACCAGAATAGAGACTCTCACTCACACAAACGCGCACACATAGTCACAGTGTTATAGTAAACATACATGCACACGGATGTTGCCTATACAAGTGACGCACACACTGTGACAGAGCACAATACAGATTACCCAAAATACTGCTCGTATTTCAAGACCTCGCTTGTTTACTGAGTTATCATTTATAACTAAATAACTGTGACTGTGGGAGCCGGCAACCAACAGTTAGCAAACAACAGTTACTTTATTAGTTTCATTATCCTGACTGTCATTACGTAGAAATGTGAGAATGTCATCAAAACCTTGAATTTCACGTGTGCACACACTTATTCACACACTACAAGTTAACCTAATCTGCATGTGTTTGTGGGAAGGAAGCGGAGTACGCAGAGGAAACCCATCAAGCACGGGGAGAACATACTCGGCAAACTCCATAGACAGACGAGTTAACATTAGCAGCTAGTTAATATTACTCCAGCTAGTTGAAGCGCTAACGCATTAGCAGCCCAGTTTGCTACAAACACAAAGCACAGTGTTTTCATTAAAATGAATGAAAAATAAAAACAAGTACCTGCTAGATTCTTAATCAGTTAAGGATTTTTAAAAACATTTATCTAAAATGGTAACAATGGTAACATCTCTCTGAGATGTTTAACTTTTTGTAGCCTACATTTCGTGTTTAACATTTGATGATATTCAAACAATACTTCATTTTTAACATATACAGTATAAGCTATATATAAGTCTCATTATTACGTAAATCAAGAATTTCCTAAAATAATCATCTAAAATTCAGGCTAGTCTTAGCTTGATCTTTTCAATAGATAGAAATGCACATGGTTCACAACATATCTCAACATACAGTATGCTTTTTCAAACAAGAAATCACTGTTACTTTTAATTTATTATTTTTTTCATAGAAACACAATTATTTGTCAAGATAAGTGAGTTTGAACAATGTGGTCTCATGATCTATAGGTAGAAGCAGAGGTGGAAAGAGGAATAAAATTCTTTACTCAAGTAAAAGTACTGTTACTTCAGTGAAATTTTACTGAAGTACAAGTAAAGTTACCATTATAAAAATCTACTCAAGTAAAAGTAAAAAGTAGCTCATAAAAAATTACTTTAGTAAATTAGTTTAGTAAACGTTACTGAGTAACTTTTTTTTTTTAACAGCGGGGGGATGAGGCATTCTAGCGTAGTTCAAAAAAGATGAGCAGATATAAATCTCAAACTAGTTGTTTTTACCTGAAGGAACACCTTTGCATAATAAAGCTGTTGTCTTTCTTGTACTTGAAAATCAAAGTGGTCATTTAAATATTGCGTCATGTCCCAGTCTAGTGTCGGCCGAACAGCAAGAGAACGGTTCAGGGTTCGATTATAAACTGTATGGAAATGGTGGTATATGGCAGAAAGAACTAGATCCAGTCATTAACTGATGAAATAAAGAGGTTTGTATTGCTTTACAAAACACACACACACACACACACACACACACACACAACAGGAGGAGGATCAGATTCAGGGTGGACCCAGGCCAAAATAATAATCTAAATGGTATTTATATTTAGTATCTAGATTACCTGCAAAAAACAACAACAACAACACAAACAAAACTCCAGGTCCCTTCCCTGACTCCCTAAACCAAAAACAGTGAATAAATTCCCTCTTCCCAAAATAAATGGCACCCCGCCCCTACTACTGCTGAGTGCACAAACATACAGTGAAATTATCTACAAATACAGTATATACAAAGAGCAACCAAAGCAATAATCAAAGTCAATGGCGGCAAAAAGTCACAACCAAATACCAAAACGCCAGAATCACAATCTCTCTCCTCTCTCCCGCGTCTCTCTCCGGTTTATATCTGGTGGCGCTGGTTGATGACGTCACTCTCAGGGCGGAAGCGGCCGTGTGGAAGGTCAGGTAGATGCCGATGTGGGGAAACAGTCAGAAAACCTGGAGTGGAGTCTGGAGCGGCGCGCGACCAGGACACGAGACACACACACGAAAGCAACCAAGCATTTATACAAAGCAGAATGTTTTTATTATTTTTGCATTTTCATTCATTTGTTTTACTCAGTAGCGCAGATGATTTAAAATGTAGCGAATTACAAAACTTCAAACAAAACATACTTAAGTAAAAGTAAAATTTAAGATTTTAAAAACTAATTTAAAAAGTAGAAGTACACAAAAAAACTACTCAATTACAGTACCGCGAGTAAATGTCATTCATTACTTTCCACCTCTGGGTAGAAGATACAGTGGAACCTCGAATTGCGAGTAACGTGGTTTACGAGTGTTCCGCAAACCGAGCAAAGATTTTTAATAAATTTTTATTTGGAAACCGAGCAAGCATTAGTTTACGAGCGCCGAGTATCATGTATCACGCACGCGACTCTTATTTTGACACCGAGCGGCAAGCGATCACAACTGAGCCAATGATTTTTCTCTCTGTTGCGCTGCGGGAATTATGGGTAATCGCCTCCGCTGCTCCTCTTAGTGCTCGTTTCTTACTGGTATAATCAACATCTCCGTCTCTCTTCTGTGTGTGCGCGCGTAATTTGACACTGTGCCCCACACACACCGACACACACACTTTTCTCATGTGTACGCGCACTCGTAATTTGACACCGACAGACAGACAGACAGACACACACACACACACACACACACACATACAGATCTCCCCGGCTGTATTTACACAGAAAACTCAGCTCTGTCGCGATTCTTTTCAAAGGTAAGGCACTGGTTCATTTGTTATTATTTATTTTTTCCTTTACAGCAGTGATTCCGTTAGTATGCGCTCACGCGAGTATCATTAGAGAAAATTCTTTTTTTCCTGTTAAAACAGTGTTTGCATTGTGTATGTTAGTTGTGAAACTTAAAATGCGAGGTGGGGGAGGGAGGAGGTGTTTTACTGTTTAAGACGAGACGAGGGGCTAATTCCACACACACACACACACACACACACATACAAATACACGGCGCCTGCGCGCACAAACGGAAACACTTATCTGTCTGGATTTATTTTTACTTTTTTTAAAATGTTAAGTGCAGGTTAATTTGTTTTATTTTTACTTTATATGTTGTATTAATTATTTTTATTTATTTATTGTTTTGGGGTGTAGAACGAATAATTTGAGTTTGAATTCTTTCTTATGGGAAAAGTCTATTTGGTTTACGAGTGTTTTTGTAATACGAGCCCGCTTCTGGAACGAATTATACTCGTAATCCAAGGTTCCACTGTACTGCATGCACAATTATTATGCAAGTGAATATTCTGACCTGATCATCATTTCTATGCATGTTTTATGTTTCCCAACTCCTAGCTTGAAATTTGAATGCTTATTGGATTTAAACATTCTCAGGTGAATGTACTGTATTTCTGTAAAAGTGTGTGTAATCTAAAGTTATTAACATCCTTTATCGAGGTTTGAATAATTATTATGCAGTGTCTTTACTTTATTCAAAATGGTTTCAAACGATTTTTCAATGGAGATTTTATTAACACGGTAAAGTAATAAATTGTAAAATGTTGTTCTCACAAGCTGAAACGCCTGGGCAAAGAAATATCTGAAGACCGAAGGTTTACAGATAGCTGAAATGAGACTCTTGAAGGTCCAGGTGGATCAATAATAGACACATGGCACCATTTTGAGCAAGCTGGAGGCGGGGGAGTACTGGTATGGGCTGCTATTTTTAAAAATGAGCTGACTCAACCTTTTCAGGTTGAAGGTCCACCTAACGTCAGCTCCCAAAATCTTCTGCCAGTTTCTAGAAAAAGCTTTCTTCAAACAGTGGTTCAGAAAGAAGCCTGTATCATTTGACAAGGCCAAGATTTTTAGGTAATACGATGCTGTAATCACATGCTTCCAAGTCCTCCACTGCGTAGCTTACCAACAAAAAGGTCTCTAAGACAGGATAATGTCCTGCTCTCCCTCCTCACCTGATATAAACCCTACTGAGAACCCTAATGGGCCCCTCCTTGAACACCATTGGGAGGCTGTTGTTGCTGCTACAGTAAAAGCTGATTGTCAACAGCTTAAGAAAAAAAAAGAAGGGTGGCTACTGAATATTTATGACACGACAAACATTTATTTATTAATTTTTAGTTGTTTACTTGTTCTACTTACTCCTGACAAATGTGAAAATAAAGAAGTGAGGTGGAAAGAATGTCTATATTTAGATGGATAATACTTCTGCATATTTATATATTCCCCTGAGGAAGGTAAATCTCACTCTTCCTTGGTTAAACATTCAGGATTGCGGTTTATTCATATTTTCGTTTGACTGAGAGCACTGTATCTGCTCAACAATAAGATTAATCCTCAGGAGCACAACTTGGTTTAGGTTAATATCAAGTCCACTTTCACTGATGGAGTTTTGAGTAAAAATTGTTTCTAGCAATTTATACCGTAAACTGCCGAGCAGTTCTGCAAATCAACTAACTGCAGGGTTTTTCTAATAAGAGTTGATCTCGGACGATTTCTGTGCCGATGCCGATGTGGTGACGCTGTGTCGTGATTAGCACAGCATCCCTGGAATGTTAGTACTATAAAAGTTTAAGATCAGGAGCCCAATCTGAAGCATTTGTACAGACCTGTAACACTTTCATTATCTTTAGGTTTGGACTGAAGCGGAATTTATTCACACGCCTTAAAGTTTAATCAACAATTCCATTTTTGGACTTGACTTTGACTAGGCTAATGATTGGATGGTGGATGTGCTTACATTAATGTATTTAAGTAAATGTCAATAGGATTGTGTGAATGTTCTTGTTACTTGCGGAAATCCCGCCACAAAAATCCTCCTTCGCTGTCACCCTTCATCTTCCCCAGTGTAAAGTTGTAAGTAAGAAACCTGTTTCACCCGTACAATGACAGTTATTTCTTTGCTGTCCCCAATGAATACCATCAACAATAAAATAAATATAGATGCAGAAAAGAATAGATAAGTAGTAGTTATAGTAAGTCTGCAGTGAGCATGCAAGGCTGCAGTGGGTGTGCCGGTGATTGTGCAAATTCCACAGTGAACGTTTAAAGATCAGAGTCAACAGTCAGATACAGATGGTAGTCCACAGTTGTAAACCCTCGTCAGCTGTTTAGGAGTCTGATGGCACATTCACTAGTCACACACAGACGGACACGCCCACATGTCTCTCACACACACACACACACACACACACACACACACACACACACACACCAGCTTTTTGGAGGTTTTAACATAAATTTTCCCCTATTCTACACACACACACACACACACACACACACACAAATAAATGATTTAAATGATGCTGTATTGACATGACAAATATTTAGGGACCAAGTTGACATCAGCCCTATTACATCATAGTGTGTGAAGTGCGCAAGTGTATATATGTATTATTTATACTGTACTGTATATTTATTTATTTATTTTATTTTATTTTTTCAGTTATCTGGGCCCTTTTAAGGGGCTTCACAAGTCCAAAAACTCAAAATGGAAATTGACACACAGGTTGGAATCTGCTGCCATTTTAGGACGCCGACAAGTCTGAACCCTTATACACACTTACGCGTATACATGTCAAACTGGGTACTCTTCAACGTCTCATTGAGCTGAACAGTTTCCACTATGCAGGTCAGGGGCTCAACTCAACATGAGGTCAGATATTTTGGGTCATTTGCAAAATGCACACAATGGACACACATTACATACACTACAGTACACATCTTACACACATTACACATCTTACACACACACACACACTAAACATCCTATGCACGCGCACACACACACACACACACACACACACACACACACACACACACACACACACACTGAAAAGTGGCTAATAATTCACACAGATTGTATGGCGCAGGTGCTTGGGCCCGCTCATCGTGGTTTGCGACTATATTATTATTATTATTATTATTATTATTATTATTATTATTATGATTAGACTCACTACTCAGTATTGTATTGCAAAAATTTTTATAAACATATTATTTTAATTATATTTATGATAAATGTTTCCTAATACAGTATCCTAATAGTATTCTATCACTGCTATAATACGATATAATATAATTGTAAGAATTATTTGATATAAAAAGGAGTTATTTCTACTAAGGTGCGAATGGTCCCACACTCACCTTCTCATTCTTTCTCTCTGTCTCTCTCTGTCTCCTTCCCCCTCTCCCCCTAACTGGAGCCAGCACTCGTCACTGGACGGACACCACTCTGTCTCCCTCTCCTTTGATTCTTCAGAATCTCACCAGGACATTTACAAAGGTTTAATATAATATAATATAATATAAT
>QMIH01000204.1:572491-601915 GCA_003987875.1 Clarias batrachus
TATAATATAATATAATATAATATAATATAATATAATATAATATACTGGATAATTTTGGTATGTAACCCATTACATTTTTTTTTCTTTCTCATACCTCCTACATATGATTTGATGTAGAAAACAATGAATCTCAAAACCTTTCATTGGGTTTTCACAAACTGGGTCACAGTATCCTGCTGTTTATGATTCTACTTCCACTTCTGTCACTGTCTTACTTTAGAGCATAAAACAATAATATTTCATAACCTCATGCCATTTGTACTGCATTACATGTCTTAACCTGATCAAACATGTTTTTCCATTTTCTACTGTTGTGTAATCATTAAAACTATTAAAATACACTGTTTGTACAAAGCGTTTAAGGTATTTTCATTTGAAGGGACGGTGCACGTGCATGTACGTGTGTGCACATGATCAGGGTGGCACCACCGGATGGCAAGAAAAACCCCTGAACTAGGCGGGGACATTACCTGGGAATTGTTTGCCATTCATGAAAAATCTGACACTCCTCTGTTCTGAGGACTTGCGACTTACGGGAACATTGAAAGTTTATATAAAAATCATGATGTTTTACTCAGAAATTAATTATTACTGTAGTTTAAGAGGAATCATGCATTTTTAGGTGTGTGTAAAATGTTTCTTTTCTATAATCACTTGTTTACTTATGTACATTTTATTACTTTAGCAGCTAAAAGAATCTGAATGACAGGGATGCTGCAGCACTCCTACTTCTTTCTGATTTGGATTCACTGGGGTTTTATGTAAAGTAGAACAAAAGTACAGGGAAGATTGCATATGTCAATTTAGCTAAAGGGAGCAAACAAACAGTTGAGTTTAACACACAATAAAAAAGCCATGCATTCATCCGGAGATCGCCAGTTCGAATCATTTTGAGACATTTGGGCACTTCAAGAGTGGAAGAACGTCACTGGAAGACGACGAGACATCAGAAAGACCTTCAATGAGCTCAACTCCTAAAAATGTCGAAACCATTCAGCAGCCTGTGCTGATGATTGCCGGCGAACAATTTGCAACATCGCTGCTGTTGTCAGAGTGTCATACGGAACAGTCCAGGCGATCCTCACGTGTGATTTGAACATGCAGCATGTTGCTGCCAAGTTCATTCGCAGGTTGCTGAACATGAGCAGAAGGAACATCATGTCGAAGTCTACCAAGTGTGCTGTGGATTGGACCATGAGACTGAAGTTTCTGTCTTTGGAAAGACCCTTACACTGGAATTAATACTAGTTGTTGACATTCATCTCATTCATCCTTATCATCATTCCACAGACTCAATTCAATACATACCTTCTCAACTTGTCCTTCTCTTCCCACTGTTTTCTTTTTCTTTCTTTCTTTTTTTTAAATTTTTTTTTTTTTTTTTACAGATAATCACTTTTTTTCATAGTTGTTTTTTTCATAGTTTTTTTCATGTATGTGGTATCCAGAAAGTTGTCTAGCAGTGTTTGAATTTCATGACTTCTGGAACTCTGCGGTGCTGTTTTCAGCCCATCTGGAGGATTTGTGAATGATGTAAACCTTACTGAGCTGTGAGTGTGTAGTGTGGTTATTCGCTGTCTTTTTAATGAACACAGTCATTTGGCTGTGATCAGAGAGAGGGGTTAGCGGTGTAACGGTGAATGCACTGAGAGAGAGAAAGGGTCTAAATCAGTGATCATGAAGTCAACTGTACTGTTCCCAAGAGGTGAGCAAAATGTGTCTCTTTCTAAAGAGTCCCCTCGTGTCGTACCGGTGACGACGTACAGACCCAGACTTTGAAGTGTTGCGGGTCTTTACTGTTCTTGTTTAGTGATTTGTCATAGCTGTTCCTCTGCAGGGGTCTCAAACTCAGTTCCTGGAGGGCCGCAGCCCTACAGAGTTTTGTTCCAACCATAATTAAAAACACCTGATCCAACTAAACAATTCATTAGGGCTTATTTGAAAACTACATAGTATGTATGTTGGAGCAGGGTTGGAACAAAACTCTGTGGGGCTGCGGCCCTCCAGGAACTGAGTTTGAGACCCCTGGTCTAGGCGGAGTGAAAATTAGTGAAAATCTTGTTGTTCGATGAGCGGATTCATCCCACTCACAGAAAGCAGCCTACGAGACATTGGCCAGTAGGTGGCGAAATACAGTCATACTTGTCCATTGAGTACTGCTGTGGGGTATCAAATACTCTCTGGCATTTCAAGTTAATGTTTTTACTTTTGTTTGTTTGCTTTTATTATTAACTCTGCTATTAATTATTATTCTTTTTTTACATATTAGGTTGTTGAATGATAAGAACCAAACATATAGTAACATATATATCGAGCTACATTTTTTTATTATATAGTCCCTTTAGCACCCTTTCAGGTGGTATTTCAGGAGAAACTTGTTCTGCAGGATTTCCTCCCTCGGTTGGTAGAAACACCGGCCAAAACCTAAGCAGAAACATGTTATTAAAACAGGATATCACAAGAAAATGGTTTAATTGTTGATTTGAAAGTGTTCTTGTCTTGCACATGTAAATATACTACTCAGTTTTAATAAAGTGAGTAATACGATGCAATAAACATTCATTTGACGTTACAGAATAACATAGTTGTTGTAGTTATTATTTCGTTTCAACTCTGTGTATATGGGTTTGAGCTGTGTGTCAAAAGTTCAGAAATTAAACACCCTAATGGTTCCAATAAGTAAATATAGACCAGGTGCCAAAAGTTAATCTACAACTTGGGTTAAGTCAATGTTTAACTACTAATCCTCTTGTGCCAAACCTCCTTGTCTTAAAAATTATCAGGATTTCCGTTACATTTTACAGTCCAGAAAAGCTCAGAGGTTATATACAGTGAGATGATGAATTCTGGATTGTGATCTGTATTGTGTTGATTAAGATTCTGTAACAACAGCCCTAACGGTAGTGTGGCTGCAAATCACAGGTTTGTACCATCAAGCTCCTTCTGATAGGAACATATAACAGCTCTTGTGCAAGGACTGGTTTCACGGTTCACTGGTTTTCAAGTTGCACCAAATTTGTTTTAAAAAATGCAGTAGTGAAGGTTTCTGTAAGAAATGGTATCACATGATTGTGCAGGGTCAGAAATGTGTAATAATTAAGAGTTTATGGATTGTGATTTCTTTTGTCTTTCATCTTATTAACTTCAAGAAAGAAATGGTCGTTGATAAGGGAATGACTGTTGATAGCTGCTATAATGTATAAAAACAGGAACAAGATTGTTTCACGAAGTATTAAGTTAAATGTGGCACTGCCACAAGAGCCTGAAAATCATTTAGTATTTTTGGGAAAAGATTTTTGTATATTTATTAATAAAAGTAACTGATAAAGAAGCATTTATCTATTTACTATTTATGTGGTAGTGAGCACTGTTGCTAAATCATCTTTATTCAGCAGTCTGCCCAACAGTCTTAATCAGTCACGCGAAAAAAATAATCAGCAAACATGCAATTAGGGCGACATTAAAGAACTGTATACACACCACACACAGTGTGATATGCTGTGGTTGGGTCATGGTGTGCGTCTTTCTCCACTATTTTGAAAATCGCAGAACTGCGATTCCCCTTCGCAAATCAAGCAGTGATTGATCACGCACTAAGCCAATGACATTTGGCAAGGTCAGGTTGACAATACATTTGCAAATGCCATTTCTTTATAGTCCTACAGGTGGTGCGCTCTGTACTATTCACACATTTTCATCCGGTGTGGTAGGAGTGAATTATTTGCTTGTTATAAGTTTGTTTAGAAATAATAATTATGTCAGATGACAGAGGTAAGCACGTCTCAGTAACAATGTAGCTTTGTGTTTAATGAAATTTGAAGTTAAATGTTAAACTCTTTTATTTGAAGTTAGTTTGTAGTGTTTAAATGCTACATGTGGTTTTTGAGTGAGAAAACTAATGTTACAAGGAACCGGCTATATTTAATTACTCATTATACTTTTTTAAAGGTTTAAAATTGTAACAAAATCATGAGGAAATGAATATTGAAATATTGAATTGGGATATTTTATAAAATCACAATTTGAATCGAATCGGCCCTGAGGCATGGTGATAATATCGGATCAGGAGGAGACTGGTGATGATTCCCATCAGGACTATTGTGTAGTCCTGACTTACACAGACGTACACAAATAGTTTACTGGGTTTGGGACAAAGATTTTAATGGAAAGTGTTTTTTTTTTTTTTTAATGACATTTTACTAGAAATAAAGACTGGCTGCTGTGGTAAACCTAAGCCAAAAATGGTAGATAATGTAAAACAGGTCAGGATTTGAATAAACAAATTGTTTTGGATAGATACCGAGGAAGTAGTTGTGTGACGTTTAGAGAATAACGGGAGATTCAGGGGAGGGAGTGTGTCTGGAGCGCTCGTTTGACGAGGTTTGATGTGAATTTTTTTTACACATTTACAGAAAGCGGAGCCAGTGAGAGAAGTTTACTTCCGGGTTTCTGTCAGATTCGCTGTCTCTCCGCGCGCGCCGCGTTTCCGCATAGTTTCCAGGAGATCCACCTGCGCGTGAGCACGATCGCAAAAATCGACCCGAGCCGAGCCCAGGTGTTTAGAGCAGAGCGAGCCGACATGTCGCCGTAACGACGTTCAGCTCAGCGCTCATGACGTGACACGGATTTTTCTAAAGAAAACACGCGCACACACACACTTATCGACCGAGTGGAGTGGACACCGTGATGGCGTGCTGCACGTCACTGGGTCTCGTGCTTTGCACCGCGCTGCTCGTGTGTGCACCGGGACGCGCGCGCGCCTCTCAGGGCGATAAGGAGCCCGTGTACCGGGACTGCGTGAAGCAGTGCGCGCGCACCAACTGCACCGGCGCCAAGCTGCGCGGCTTCCAGTCCGCTCAGCCGCCGTACATGGCGCTCACGGGTAAGCCGGGGCAAAACCTCTGTCAGTCTGAATTCGTTTCAATCTCACTCCGCTACTGTTTACTGCTACGGGTTTTTTTTTCTCTCCCAAAGCTTGTTTTAGTAGATTCTGTTTTGTTTTCGTGGGGGGGAAAAAAACAATTCCGGTCCCGCCTTCTGCAATGGGATTGGTCCGTTTTCCGCGATCGTGAGTAATCCCGGCCGCTGATTGGTCAGCGAGACGACTTGTCTATCCAATGACAGAAAGAGGCGTGGAATGCGGAAATAAAAACAAACCCGGGTCACAGTTACATTAAATAATATGCAGAGTTAATTGTCGTGTATAAATATACATCACATTTTGTATATGATTTTTAAATATAATTATAATTCTCTAAAACAAAAGTTCTAAATCGTCTGTGGTCACATTTCTTTAATTCTATTATAAATATATTAGATTTTAATTCACATGTTACTTTTTCTGACTTGATGTGAAACAGAAGATGCGAATTAACCGTTTTCTCATTGAAAATATTAAACTTTTTTTTCTCACTATATTGAAAAAAGTATTGGCTTTCACATACATATGAACTTGAATCCAATTCTCAACCCATAGTGTTTAATTTGATGTTGATGTTTGATTTAATTTGACAAGTACACTTGTGAGGTCAGACACTGATGTTGGACAAGAAGACCTAGCTCTCTCCGGCAGTCTCCGCCTTAATTCATCCCAAAGGTGTTCTATTGGGCTGAGGCAGGACACCAAACTCGCTCATCCACGTCTTTATGGACCTTGATTTGGGTCGTCCCCAAATTTCCCCAAAATGGTAGATAATGTAAAACATTGATTTTTACTAAATAAACTCAATCAATCAATCAACAGGTAAGGATCTGAATAAACAAATTGTTCCCACAAAGTTGGGAGAGTGAAATTGTCCAAAATGACATGGTATGCTGAAACATTAAGACTTCCTTTCACTGGAACTAAGGGGCCGAGCCCAACTCCTGAAAAACAAACCCACATCATAATCCCCTCCATCAAACCTTACACTTGGCACAATGCAGTCAGACAAGTACCGTTCTCTTGCCAACCGCCAAATCCAGATTCGTCCATCAGATTGCCAGACAGAGAAGCGTGATTCGTCACTCCAGAGAACAAGTCTCCGCTGCTCCAGAGTCCAGTGCCAGCGTGCTTTACTCCACTGCATCTAATGCTTTGCATCGCACTTGGTGATGTAAGTCTTGGAGGCAACAGCTCGACCATGGAAACCCACTCCATGAAGCTCTCTACGCAATGTTCTTGAGCTAATCTGAAGGCCACATGATGTTTGAAGGTCTATATCTATTGACTCTACAGAAAGTTGGAGATCTCTGGTTGCTATGTGTCCGCTCTGTGATTTTTACGTGGCCGACCACTTCATGGCTGAGTTGCTGTTGTTCCCTATCGCTTTCACTTTGTTATAATACCACTAACAGTTGACTGTGGAATATTTAGTAATGAGGAAATTTCACGACTGGACTTATTACACAGGTGACGTCCTATCGCGGTACCATGCTGGAATTCACTGAGCTCCTGAGAGCGACACATTCTTTCACAAATGTTTGTGGAAGTGGTCTGCATGCCTAGGGGCTTGGTTTTATACACCTGTAACCCTGGAAGTGATTGTAACACACCTGAATTCAATTATTTGGATAGATGAGTGAATACATTTGGGAATATAATATAATGTGCATGCATTACAAAATATTAACAATCTGCTGACAGGAGCACAGGGTGAGGGAACGGCAAAAAAAAAAAATGGACCAGTCATAAAAAAGGTGGATCATGACTAAATTTCAACTCACTCTCTTAAAGTTTTAAAAAATATTATACAGCAATTAGCATGATGGCTAGCGTTTCTTCGACACCGTCCTCGTGGCTAAAATGATGAGAGCAAAACTGTTTACTGTTAGCTTTTTTCTTTTTCTTTTTCTTTTTTCTTTTTTAAATATAACGGCTGCGATGTCCACTCATGGAAAGATTGGCAACTTGAATGATTTTGATTTTGAATGATAATCTTTCTAACTGTAGAAGTCCAAATTGTTTGGAAATGGTTTCATAACCCTTGTGATGTGTATCAGACTTCAGTATGCGACTCTTGTTGCAGGTTGGACGTGTCGGGACGACTGTCGATATCAGTGCATGTGGACCACGGTTGGACTTTATCAGGCTGAGGGCTATCGAGTGCCTCAGTTCCATGGCAAGGTCGGTTTCAAAAACACACACACACACACGCACACACACACACACACACAAAATGTAAACTGCTTAGTTCTGAAGATTTTGGGAAGCATATACTATAAACAATTATATATTCGAATGATTGGATTAATCCAAACCTCCTGACCAATCAGAATGAAGAATTTGGTAATGTTATAAACATGAATAATCGTAGTACTGAAACACGACCCCCTGCAGCATGACTTCAGCCTTCAGGACATTTATTAATGGAATGTGCTCCTGTTTAAACTGTGTGTGAGTGTGTGTGTGTGTGTGTGTGTGTTCAGGTGTGTAATGGTACAATTTCATTAAATCTTTAACAGAACAGTTAAATATAGAACCAAATGGTTAGTTGAGGATGTTTTTCTCCATTCTCACAACTTGGTGTTTCTATGGTGAGGTGACATTTGCATGAAATTAACCCTGAGGCACTAGAGTTATTACTGGAAGTTCAGTAAACCAAAAATATACTGTGAATTATAAACTAGAAATACTTGGAAACGGCAATAAATTGAGTGCAGAGGAAAAACACATCTTATATACAGGCTGGGAATGAAAAACATGGTTGAAGAAAAGAAAAGTTAACATAAAACTAAACACAATAAATCGTGCATTTTATTATTAAAACTAAATAACGTTATCAGAGACGTGCTAGTAGATCATAAAATAGAAGAGCCAATCATGTTACAGCATGCAAATTGGATGATTTTTTTTTTTTTCCCCCTATTTCATTTTAGAATATGAGTCTGTGAAACAACAATTATGAGAACAGAACAGGAAGTGATGCCCAAATATGGAAGCTGCTGCTAAAGATTAAATTCAACTAAATGAAAGTTTGATTCATCGTTTATTAAAATTATTTTCCATTTTTAAAAAAAGGTTCTGTCCTTTGTATTAAGATCCTAACTCTATTATTGTATTTTTATGTAAAGATATGTGAATAAAATATATAGTAATAGAGTATTTATTTAAAGAAATATACAGTATACAAATATAGACAGATTAACACTCAAGTCTAATGAAAAAGAAATAAATAAAAAACACATCTTATGTAAAATGGTGTGTGTGTGTGTGTGTGTGTGTCCAGTGGCCATTTGTGCGCTTCATGTGTTTCGAGGAGCCGGCGTCAGCTCTGGCGTCGCTGCTCAACGGTCTGGCGTGTTTACTGATGCTGCTCCGCTACCGCAGCGCCGTCCCGCGCCAGTGCCCCATGTACCACACCGTCACCGCCTTCTCACTGGTGAGAACTCTCACCCTCTCTCTCTCACCCTCTCTCTCTCTCTCTGAGCAAAAAATGCATGTTGGCTCTTTAGTATATTGTTAACATTTAAAAAAAAAAAGTCACTGCTGATAAGGCCACACCCCCAAGACACATTCCTGAGGTGATTTGTTCACTTGCTAGCGTTTACGGTAAACGCTTTAATGGTTTAACACACATGTATCTTATTTTCCTGCAGGTGTCACTGAACGCCTGGTTCTGGTCCACAGTATTTCATACCAGAGACACTTATCTAACCGAGGTACCTCAGTCAAGTCGAGTATATTTTTGTTTTTTCAAATTTTACAATTTATAATTATACTAGCAAAGTTGGGTAGTATTCCTGGCTACAAGTTTTGCTTTTGCAATATTCTGCAATTACTGTACATTAGTAAGCTTGTTATTAGCAAACACCGCTACCTGAGCTGAAGTAACCATATAGCTAGTCATTAATTTATCCAAAAATGTGTTATTCAACCAGAAATAACATTTGACCTTGAAACAATGAAAAAAGACAAAATAAATAAACGCCTTGTTTTTTGTTTTGTCATTGCAGAAGATGGATTATTTTTGTGCATCAGCGGTGATCCTCTACTCTATCTACCTGTGCTGCGTCAGGTAAATATTTCTCAGACTTTATATTTAACAAAACACTTTTGCTTATAATCATCTCTATGATGATTAATGCAAGCTAGTTAAATACAAGTCCATAATACAACCTGATTATGGTGCATCTCAAAAGATTTGAATACTATTGAAGCTTTTCTTTGAGCTTTTGGGCATTTCACTGAAAAAAGTAAAAGTCAAAATCCAGTATCTCAAACTATTAGAATAATATTAGAATATTTCACGGTAAAATACAGAAATGGAAAACCTCTGAAAATGATGTTTGTTTATGCACTCAGTACTTGGTCAATGCTCCTTTAGCACAAATGACTACATCAGTGCAGCATGGCATGGAGGCGTGATCAGTCTGTAGCACAGTTGATGTGTTATTGAACTGGTAAGTCTCCGGGTCCTGACGGGTTCCCTGCAGGGTTTTTTAATCATTCTCCTCATACCTCGCACCACAACTAGCTTTGGTTCTATCTGAATCTTTTAAGCAAGGTAAACCGCCTGCTTTGCAAAGATCTGCTTGTTGATCACAGGTGTGCATCGTTTGAACAGCTTTCTAAGAGGTTTAATTTACCCAATTCTCTCTGTTTTTTTTTTTTTAGATATCTGCAAGTTCATTAGCTCTTCAATACCAAATTTCCCTGAGGCTCCTGATGCAAATATTATCTAATAATAATATAATATCTCCTCTGTTTGACCCCGCTGCGTAAAGTCCTAATATCCACTATTTATGGTGGATTAATGGGTTTGAGTCACACACTTTGAGTAATGATACTTGGAATTCAATTCTCAAGCTTGTCAACTCCACCTCCTTATGTGCCGTCACTCCTTATTACAGTTTAAGGTTGTACACAGGGCTCATTTCACCAAACTCAAGCTTTCCCGTTTCTACCCAGACGTCGATCCTTGTTGTGATAAATGTAAAAGCGGAGAGGCGTCTCTTATTCATATGTACTGGACATGGCCGAATTTGGAAAAATTCTGGAGGGACGTCTTTATATTGAAATGCAACCGTGAACCAGACCCTCTGCTTGCTCTTTTTGGTGTCACTGGAGAGGAGGATAAGCGTCTCACTCCGGCTAAACAGCGTGTGTTGTCTTCCGCGACACTCCTGGCCAGACGTTCTCTTTTATTCAAGTGGAAAGACGCCACCTCACCCACTCGCGCCCAGTGGCTCAGAGATATTATGTCCTGTTTATCCCTGGAGAAGATTCACTACTCAATCCGCCATTCGGACTTGAAATTTCAACAGGTGTGGAGGCCCTTCCTTCGCTTTTTTCATATACATTTATAGTTTAATTCTCTTCGTATTTAATTTTGTTTGTTTGTTTTTTCTCTCTTTCTCTTTTTCCTTTTTTTTGCACGCAGAACCCCCCAAAAAAACCAACAACTTCCAGCTCCATGTTTTGGTTTGTTTTTTCGTTTCTGTCCTTTCCTTTTTTAAATATGCCTGGCGTCTAGCCTTTCCTTTCTTACACATGTAAAGCTGGCTTGGAGTGAGGAAGGGGTGGGGTGGGTGGAATAGGGGTTTATAAAGGGGTTATAAAATGTGCATTGAAACACTACTCTTTACACTTTACTCTGTTTCCCTGTTTAAAATCAATAAAAATATTGTTGAAAGAATTGTTCTTGAAGACCAGGTTGCGTGGATAGCAGCCTTCAGCTCATCTGATGTCTCTCAACTACCTCTTGACAATAGCGCAGCGATATCGTATTCAGCACACCAGTCAGTGTTAGTTCTGGCACTGTGGGTGAGATGTGGAAATCGGCATCTCCATGAAGCTTGTCAGCATGAAGTGTTCAAAAATCTGGAGCTGATGAAACACAGTGGACCAACACCAGCAGATGACATGGCTCACCAAATCGTAACAGACTTCAAGCAACTTCGATTGTTTGCCTCTTGATTCTTCCTCCAGACTCTGGGTCCTTGATTTCCAAATGAAATGCAAAAATTTACCTCGGTTTGTTTCCTTGTCTGGTTCGTTTCCAATCTTGCTTGTGCACCTTTTACTACCACACTTTTTCCTTCCAGTTTTCTTTCCATGAATATGCTTCAATACAGCACTCAGTGAAGAGCCAGCCCTTTCAGTGATGACCTTCTGTGGCTTATCCTCCTTGAGGAGGGGGTTGATGATCGCTCTCTGGACATGAATGCCTGTAAATAAAAAAACTTTCCACGATCTTCTAATGCTTTTCGATGCACTGGAAATAAAACAAAATGACTAACAGCTAGGACAGGATCATGTCGTGTAATTTTAGGATAATAATAATGAAACCTACTTCCGGAAAATGACAAACATAGTAAACAAAACGTTAGCTATGTAGGAGTTAGCACAGTGGTGTAGTGGTTAGCGCAGTGGACGCGCTGGTCACAGGTCGAGGGATTGAGTCCCGTCTCAGGTGTGTGTTTGAGAGTTTACCTGTTCTCCGTGCTTCGTGGGTTTCCTCCGGGTCCAAACGCTAATTGGCCCATAATGTGAGTGTTTCTGGACTTGTTTGTTTTCAGTTCTGCTTCTTTTTTTTAAACTAAACTCTGGCGTGTGGTGTTTAGGACGCTGGGTTTGCGGCGGCCCGGCGTTTCCAGCATCGTTGGAGTTTTGCTCATCTTGGCCTTTACCTCACACGTCTCCTATCTCACCTTCGTCAGCTTCGACTACGGCTACAACATGCTCGCCAACGCAACCATAGGTGAGTTAAGACTTTGCACTTGGGGTTTAGCCGCTACCGGAAACCCTGCAGTCACATTTATGGTGTCTAACCTTTCATTTACTGCTCAGATTGTTATTAATTAGATATTTTTATAGGAGGTAATGGACAAAGTGTGTTGGTCGTAGGACAGTTTCCAAATTTGCATATTTATCCACATGTACTGTATGTTTCCACACACTTTTAAAGAGTTGATAAAAGTGTGGAGTGAATAAGTGTACATTGAAAATGTTGTTGAAACATTTCAGCATGGGTCAGTTTTCAATTCAGAATCAGTTGCCACTTTTTGAAGCTATTTTTGGTAAATCAGGTAAACTTGTCAAATTATTTAAAAACATGTTACAGCTCTTACAGAAAATACAAATACACCTTGGATTACGAGCATAATTTGTTCCGGAAGCGGGCTCGTATTCCAAAATACTCGTAAACCAAATAGAATTTTGCCATAAGAAATAATGAAAACTCAAATTATTCGTTCTACAGCCCAAAACAATAAATACATAAAAATAATTAATACAACATATAAAGTAAAAAATAAAACAAATTAACCTGCACTTAACATTTAAAAAAAAAAGTAAAAATAAATCCAGACAGTTAAGTGTTTCCTTTTGTGCGCGCAGGCGCCGTGTATTTGTATGTGTGTGTGTGTGGAATTAGCCCCTCGCCTCGTCTTAAACAGTAAAACTCCTCCTCCCTCCCACACCTCGCTTTTTAAGTTTCACAACTAACATACACAATGCAAACACTGTTTTAACAGGGGAAAAAAAGAAATCTCTCTAATGATACTCGCGTGAGCGCATACTAACGGAATCACTGCTTTAAAGTAAAAAATAACAAATGAACCAGCACCTTACGTTTGAAAAGAATCGCGAGTTTTCTGTGTAAATAAAGCACGTGTGTAAAGCGCCGGGGAGAGAGTGTGTGTGTGTGTGTGTGTGTTGGCACAGTGTCAAAATATGTGTGCGCAAACAGAAGAGAGAGGGAGATGTTGATTATAAGAGACAAGCACGAAGACGCAGCAGGGGACTCTTATTTTGACACAGGGGACGCAGCAGGGGAGATGATTACCCATAATTCCCGCAGCGCAAGAGAGAGAAAAATCTTTGGCTCAGTTGCGATCGCTTGCCGCTCGGTGTCAAAATAAGAGTCGCGTGCGTGATACATGATACTCGGCGCTCGTAAACTAATACTTGCTCGGTTTCCAAATAAAAATTCATTAAAAATCTTTGCTCGGTTTGCGGAACCCTCGCATTGCCCAAGAGTTGAGTCGCTCGACAGCCAGTCGTTAGTTCATCGCTCTAGAGTGGAATGAAACTTTGTGACTAAAAGCTAACCCAGTGATCGACGGCTCATACTCACAGACGTAGCCGTTCCCGTATGTTTCAGGCATGGTGAACCTGCTGTGGTGGCTCGGCTGGTGCTGGCAGAACCGTAGGACGTTGCTGTACTGGTGGAAGTGCGGCATGGTGGTGGTGCTGCTGCACGGCCTGGCGCTGCTCGAGCTGCTCGATTTCCCGCCGCTCTTCTGGGTGCTGGATGCTCACGCCGCCTGGCACCTCAGCACTGTCCCTGTCCACTTCCTCTTCTACAGGTACGCAGTCTCACCACCTCCGGGGCTTCACTCTCACTATTTCCGAACGCGCTAGAACATTAATCGGTCAGTTGATTAATTTCCTATAACGGCAGCCGTCACAGTAATACAGATCTCAGTCACAGGTCTATATTAACATTTCTGCAGTAATTAGTATTTAAAAAAAAAAAAACATCCAGCTGCTTAAAAGGAGTTTTATTTCTCCGTTTGTTCAGTTTCCTCATAGACGACAGCCTCCACCTCCTCAACACAGAGAAGCCTGGGGTCAAGCTGGACTAGGAGGAGCCTGTCTTCGAGCCCCACCCCCTTTTTCTCCCATCACTCCAATCAGGACGAGTCTGTGAATTTCCAGTTTACGAATTAAGTTTACACTTTTTAACCCCTCTGCTACGGACAGATGTGAAGAGAGTTTCTTTTGCTTGCTTTGTTGAGACGTGTTTGATTTATTATTATTATTATTATTATTATGATTTCTTTATTATTATTATTTTTTACTCATCGACCATTTCTCACCATGTTTTTGCCTTTACTGAGCTCGCCTTGAGTAGAAAAGCTTAGATTTGACTATTTTACCGGACTTTATTAAGAGTTTATTTAAGGGTTACCCAGGATTATTTATATTTTGTGCAGAAATCTTTAAAGTGGTGTAAATCTGAGAGGTCAGGAGTGTGACACGTTATTCAACCTTCGACCGTTTTTTTTTTTTTTCATTCATGTTGAGAAATCTGAAGCGATGACGAGCGTTCACATGAATATTTTTGAATCTTATGAGGGATAAGGTTTTGGAATCCATTTTCATCTGTATCTCAAACCCTTTCCTAGTGCACTGGTACTTCAGAACAACATTAACATTAACGCGTTAATCAGACTGGACATCCTTCATGTGTACTGCGTAGGAGCTCTAGATCTTAACATCGGAGTATTACAGCGAAAAATAAAGCAGCAGAGGACTCCAATCGACAGGAGGAATGATTGGCACTCTGGAGACGTGTAGATGGTTCGAACCGTACAGTATTAACCGACACGCTATGGAAGTTTTGCATTGTTCCTCTGCTGTGACCGGACTTCACCTCAGGTCTCTTCAGGGTTGCCGGGTCACAGACAGTGGACTGTTTGAAGTTTATTTAAGTAGACTGTAGCTACAGTCGTGTTCCTGATGTATATTTCCTCTTTGACCTGGTACAGAAGACGATTAAGGCCAACATTAAAAAACACAGAGTTCTGAATTGTTTTTCTTTTTTTCAGGATTCTGTCGTTCTAATTTTTGACCAGAACTCACAATTCTTTTTTTTATTTTTATCACAATAAATCCTTTTTTTTAATCAGGATATTAATATACATAAAATATAAGTTCACAAAATTATAAAAAATATTAATAATATTTTGATCACTCAAAAAAATTTTTTTATCAGAATTCTGACTTCAACCTTTAGAATTTGATTTTTTTTCCCCCCTTGGAATTCTGACTTTAGTTAGGCTTTATTTTCTCAAGAGTTTAAACTCAAAATTCCGACTTTAGTCTCAGATTTCAGTTTTTTTTTAAATCAGAATCAGAATTCCTACTTTTATCTCAGAATTCTGAATTAAAACAGAATTCGTTTTTCTTGGAATCCAGACTTTAGTCTCAGAATTCCAAATCGAAACTAAAGTCGGAACTCTGAGTTTAGGTGTTTTTTTTTCCGTGGTTGTTTTTTTTTCTCCATGGTGGCCCCTAATCCTCTTCTGTAACCTGTTGAATTACCACCTACGCTTTTAATCATCTATACAGAAATCACAGATGCTGCTAAGTTAGTGACTTACCATAAGATTAAGGTGCCTCTGGATGTAATGCCAGCTCCCACCAGAAGGGGGAAGTCCTTATCGCATCAGTGAGTCCAAAATCACCATCCTGAGGGACAAAGGTTTCGGTCAGCATTAAGAATAATAACATGCAGTTACAAACGTAACTTTATTCCTTTGGATGCTAGATAAAGCATCTTTCAAAAAGAAGAAGAAGAAGAAGAAGAAGAGGATGATGTGAACGCCAGTAGTGTTGAATTACTCATGGACAGCGTTGATGATGACCACAATGAGGTTTACAATGAGAAGTGCTTGAATGAGACGCATGACTCCTGATTAAGGGTGTTTGAAGGCTTGAGATGGTGTTTAGTGTGTTAAGTTTCATATCTCTGGGTATGAGAGCAGTATTTAGGTATGTTGAAGAATATAGTGGGGGGTGGGGGGGCGGAGGGGGGTCCCATAATATCATGGTAGAACTCCAAAATTTGCTCTGTTGGTGCAGATGTAATGTTTGCTTTGCCTTACTTTCTTTTCACTGCTGCTGTCTTTGCTTCTTGTGGAATGTATATTTAATTATGTTTTTTCTTTTTACATTTGTATTATTGTTTTGCCTTCCTAAAATATTTTAGCGCACGTTTTTCACCTGGAATGCCTTTGGAGGAAGAGAATGACAAAATTCGAAAGTGTGTGTGTGTGTGTGTGTGTGTGTTCCGCCCTATGCCTTATCCCGTCTTGTCCACTGTACAGTTGCGTCTTCACCCGTACACTTTTCACCGAACGACGTGAGTGCTTATTTGCTCCCTGGAGAATGAACACCGATGTCAGTGTGTCTTTGTTCCAAATTGCCACTTGTGCACTTTTGTGTGTGTGTGTGTGTGTGTGTGTGTGTGAGAGAGAAAGAGAGCGGGTGAGCGAGCGAGCATGTTCAGCTGGCGGGTAAATATAGCCTTAGATATTTTGGAGCGGAGGGGCTCGGAGTGTGTTCATAACAGTCACCATGAGAACGCTGGAACACTGCGAGGAGCGGACCGGCTCTTTATTCTGTCAAAAAGACCACCGTAGACGAGTAAAAAAAAAAAAAAAGATTCATCTTTATTCGTTTATTTTTTCCACCAAACAAAGTCGTCCAGCCACGACGTGTTGAGTTTTCGATCTTGCGCATCTGCCGATGCGAGCGTAACTCACTCAAACATTTTAGATGCGCTTGCTTCAAACATCCATAGTGTCTCTTTTGTTTTAAAAATGAACAGCTGTGTTTAAATGCAAGCTTCGTGCTTTAGGAGGCGGGGCCTAAGAAATGGCAACCACCATAATTTACGTTCCACTTTTAGCTACAAGTCGAGGTGGATGAACCGAGATCTTAAAACCTCTTGGTGTAGATTAGATCGTTTGCCCTCAACACTGATTATCCTGTACAGGGTCGCGGAGCCTCTCCCAGGAAACTTTGGGGCACAGGGGGCGGGGTGTAAGTCCATGTCTTTCGACTGTGGGAGGAAACCGGAGAACCCAGACAAAGCACAGGGAGAACATGCAAACTTCACACACACACACACACACACACACACAGAGAGAGACTCATCAGTCGAGATCGAGCTCTAGTAATTTTCTTGGCGTACGTGGGTTTTCTAACACGATCTGGAAAATGTTTCTACGTTTCCAAGACTGATGGATCGAATCTCGCCAGATCTTGTGGCTGGAACCTAGAGGTTTTTCTGCAGGTTGACTCGTAGCCTCGTCAGCTAGTGTCATCACGTTTCACTCCGTCAAGGAAAACTTTATACAGCAGACACGTCTCGGCTGATCGGCTGCATATTTGCATTAAGGGGAAATCTGGTGTATGTGTGATTTAGATTTTTTTTTTCTATATGAATCAACCAATGGAATTATGTTTTATGAGTTGCAACAGAGTGACACGGTTGTTAAAAATGAATAAAAATGCTTCTTGGACTTTACAGCCCTTTATTATCCTGGAGAGGACATTTTATTCATGGGTTTTTTTTTTCCACCGAATGATGTATAGATGAAATAAAGGTTCAAATTGTTTTGTTAAATTTTTTTTTTTACCAACCAAGAACATGTTATGTCTTTTACCTTTTAGCTCTTAGAACCACTGACATGTCTACAGATATGCACTGCAGCTGGCTAACTCTTCTACAGCTAAAGAAATAGTTTTTCTATTGGTCCAGAGAACCTGACCTGGCTCAGTTTGTGTTGGGGTTGGTAACTTTTGCAAACAATTTTCATACATACGGTAGATTAGCACAACCTTCTGGATCGCTCGACGACCATCAAGCTACAACTTCCAACTAATTACCGTTAAAAACTCCTTACTGAAAAGTAAACTACCCACTGGATAGTGTGTATAGGGTAGAATGTAGGTACCAAATTGCTCCCAAATTGTTCTAGAATGTTCTTTTGCCTCATTTGATTTGCATATGATGGTCAACTAGCGATCCAGAAGGTTGCGCTAATCTATTGTACGCGGCTAAATTTTCAAAAAAGTTACCCATGCCAACACTAACGGAGTGAGGTCAGCTCCTCTCGACTAATCTAGAAAAAAATCGCCAGCTCTTAATTATCAGTTAATCCAGAGTTGATTCTTAAATCCAGGATTATTAGCTTCCTGCTAATCTAGCTAGATGGTTTAGGACTTTTAGCTAGATATATCTTTATTCATGTTGAGCTCAGACTTAGCTTTTCTAGACTAATCCAGGCTCGCTCAGATTATTTTGTCATTTAATAATTTTTTTTTTATTTTTTATTTTTTTACATATTTAGCTTCCATCGGTTGGTCTGGCTAACTCTTCTGAAGATGTTAAGCATCAGTGATTTTGTTCTGGGATTTCCTATGAGTAGGGGGGAAAAAAACAGGGTTTAACTTTCGAGATACAACTCAACAAGTGTCTCAACAAATCTGACATCCATTAGGACGCTTGAAGGCACCACGTTGCTTTTTAACCAAGTGCACGTCCATCCCTCTCTCTCTCTCTCTCTCTCTCTCTCTCTCTCTTTCACTCTCTCTCTCCTATTTTTTTTCTTTCTTTCACAGTTCTCCATTCACTGGTGTGTGCAAAGAAATAAAGAAAGGAATAAAGTGGTTCTGTGTTAACGCCTGGCATCAGTTTTTCTCCTTCCTTCTGCCGCAGTTCACTACATAATATATTTACGTCTAGTAAATTCGACATGGCAAGAAGCTAATATGACTGATGTAGCTGGAACTTAAAGGCATGAAGACTTAAAGCTGTGTCAGAAATGTCGCAAGACACTTGAGGTATTTTACAGCCAATCCAATAGACGGTCCCAAAATTGTTGCTGGAACACACACACACACACACACACACACACACACACACACACACACACACACACACGCACACAGTGTGGGAGGAGGTTGGACAGTCTCATGAAAGGAGTGTATTCTTTACCAGAGTGCTGAGACACAATCAGGCTTGTGATCAGTGCGTGGCAGAGCATGCCATTGTAAACTGCTGGAATGCAGTGTGTGTATGCGAGCGCGCACAGAAGAAGTCAAACTCGTCCTCGAACTGTCATAAACAAGCCTGCAAAACAATCCGCGACTGTGCATGAGTAAGACTTAATTAAGCACTTAATTAGGTGACAATAGACCCATCCAGCCAGTACTGACTGTGTGACCTCGGCCACGTCCCAAACGCCTCGCCGTTTAGAGACGCACACACACAGGCCGTTCCGTAGGGTGTATTGTTTCCTATCCTGGGGAATTACGTAAGGAGTAGTAAGTGGAATACAAAAAGGATCTGATCCAATGGCATACAGTGCACTGTGCGGCGTAGGTGGCAGGATGAGTGTAATGCACTGAGCACCAGATGACTGGCTCAATAATGTTTAGATCTGGTGACTGTGCAGGCCATGGGAGATGTCCAACTTCACTTTCATGTTCATCAAACCACTCTGTCACCAGTCTCGCTGTGTGTATTGGTGTGTTATCATCCTGATACATGGCACCACCTTCAGAATACAATGTTTGGGTGCACATGGTCCTCCAGAATGGTTCGGTAGTTCTTGGCAGTGACGCGCCCAACTAGCGCTACAGTAGAGAATGCCATGATATCGCAGCCCAAACCATCACTGATCCACCCGCATGCTTCACTCTGGGCATGCAGCAGTCTGGGTGTTACGCTCCACACCGTAACTCTCCCGAATGTGGGGAAGACAATGAAGGTGGACTCATCAGAGAACAATACATATTTCACATTGTCCACAGCGCAAGATCTTCACTGCTGGCACCACTGAAATCAACACTTGGCATTGGTACGAGTGACCAAAGGTTTGTCCCCTGTGGCGCTCCAGAAGAACAGTTTTGGTGGAAACAGGAGAGTTGAGGTGCACATTTAATTCTGCAGTGAGTTGGGCAGCTGTATGTGGTTTTATGTTTTATGTATACAATCCGAGTTCGCACCCGGACATCCCTTTCAGACGGCGTCCTCTTGCGTCCACAGTTGGATGTGGTTCGTTCTTCTTGGTGGTGAGCTGACGTTACCCTGGATACCGCGGCTCTTGATACATCACAAAGACTCGCTGTCTCGGTCACAGATGCGGCAGCGAGATGCGCACCAACAATTTGTCCTCTTTTGAACTCTGATATGTCCCCCATAATGTTGTGTGCATTGCAATATTCTAATCAAAACTGGTCAGATTTAGCCATGAAACCTCCAACACTAAATTGGCCAGTGTTTCAGTTTCATTGTTCACCATATAGTTCACTATGGGTGAATATTTAGGTTATATCTAGTCACCTATGTGGTTCACTATATAGTGTAGGTGCCAGGTATTGACTTTACTACAGTGCACTGAATACCAAATGATTAAACCCCATCTGGCCAAAAACAACCATACACTCTAAGACTTCATTCAGTCACCTTCAGCTTTACACACACACACACACACACACACACACACACACTGTGATGGGTCAAATGTTTGGGTTCAATGCCCCAACCCCATCCACTGGATGCAGAGCCGGTCCCAAGTCCAGATAAAATGTCAGGGTTGCGCCAGGAAGGCCGTCTGGCTTAAATCCTCTGCCATGTCACGTGCGGATCGGACTGTCCACTGTGGCGACCCCACAACAGGAGCAGCAAAAGCCAACAACAGTGTATGTGAAAGGCATAGTTCATATAAAGTCTACAGTAGGTGCCGCGACAGAGGCTCCTCTAGTGCTTAATTTGACTGTAAATGACTTTACAGAATACACATTATAGAGTAATGCAAAAGTACTCTACATAGGCTATATTAAGTTGACTAGCGTGAGTACAGTTAAAGAGTTTGTAGAAACAGTTAAAAGGTTAAAGCTAAAAAAATAATCTGCTGATCTTTAATGTATTCAGTGATATTATTATTTCAGGTTTCTTTTTTATAATACATACTGTAGATATGTGGTAAAACTGTAGGAGCCAAAATGCTCCCACTTGGTTAGTGAGCAGCTGCTTGAGTTCCAACACATTCACTGGGTAACTTGTATAAACAAAAACAATCAAAATGCCTACAGCCAAAACACAGTATTTATGCTAAATTGATTTTATATATATACTACAGAAAATGTGTGGCCAAAGAAGCGATTTTTGAAGTTTATACAACATGGAAATGACCAATCTTGCTTCCCGAAACAAGTTACAAACCTCAGCCATATTGGAGAGATGATTTTATACCGAAAATGGCTATTTTTCAGTGTTGTATTGGGTCTCGCTTCAAAATAGAATCATTTAAAATGCAAATGATTTATATGTCTTTATGAGTATTGATACTAAAATTGGTGTAAGCTTCTAGAAGCACATGACCTGTAAAAATTGCTGCTTTTTGTAAAAAGCAAAAAAAAACACCTGGAGTGTCTGTAACCATGTCAAATTCATGTAGAATTATCTTAACTTATTTTTTATTTTTATTTTATAATAATACACTCAATCAGGTTTATTTATTCCTTTCATGTGAAATCTAAACTGGCCAAGTTTCATCTGAGTGACAATTAAGATCAATGAACGATTCGAATAAAAAAGAAGTTATGGACAGTTGTTTTTAGCAAATGTGTTTCTTTTTTTTTTTTAATCTGAAAAAAATAAAAAAAATAAAAATGAAATCCCCTACGTATGCACATGAGATAAGACGCGCTGAGTGTTATGGGAAAAAATGGTGTTATATGATTCTGTCCTGTTTGAGATAAGACACTTTTTTTTTTTTTTAGCGCCGATACCGTGTTACGCGCGTCTCTAATTAGTGGAGTTCTGTTTATAATAATAGGGCTCACGAGTGCGCGCCTAGCCAAGGAACGCGCGTCACCGCGGCCGAAACTGACATGACAACTCTCTCTCCCTCTCCCTCTCTCTCTCTCTCTCCACGCGCGCGCGCGCGCTCGCTCGCCACTCGGCAGGAAGTTGTCGAGATTGGAAAGACGGAGTGAGACAGGACGGAGTGAGACAGGACGGACAACAAAACAAAAGCCTACTGGACTTAACTCGCTGTTGGAAATAAACTTAAGGAGTAATCTCAGGGGTGAATAACGCAGTCCAGGGATCAGTGAAGGGATTTAACACACACACACACACACACACACGCACACCGACTCCAAGGCGGAGTATGGACTGAATGGTGGCCGAAACCCCGATGGAGGCGGTGAGAAGTTTGCGGTGCGTCCTGCTGCTCTGGCTCGTGAGGCTGACTGGAGCCGCGGCGCGAGAAGGTGGGTGCGTGCCTGCGTGCGTGCGTGCGGAGCGCGAGCGGGTTCGGGGAGGAAAAGAGACACAATGTGACTAAACATTACGAGATCTGTTTGATGTGAGAGGCGCTGTTTCAGAGGGAAACGGGCAGGAAAGCGCCGCAGCGCTACATAGTTTCAGTGTGTGTGAGTGTGTGAGTGTGTGTGTGAGTCTGCAGCGGTATATCGCTCTGTCTGTTTATCGAGATTCCGATATCATTCACTTTCACTGTGACATTTTCACAAATGTACATGTTTTAAGTGTTACTGCATGCGTTTCAGACATCTGTGTGTGTGTGTGTGTGTGCGTGCTTGGTAGTGGTATAATCTCTTACAGGGTGGCACAATAAGTAGCAGTGTAATGTGATCTGTGGGTTCGTGTCATGTAGTGTCCTCGAACATACACACACTTTTTTAAAAAAAACACACACTTTAAAAAAAAACACACACACATAGCATGCAGCTGTGACTCAACACACTCAATGTGATAGTCTGCAGTTCAACAGTAAACAGAAGGTTTAAGGTTTGGCAAGGTAAACAAACACTGGTATGCATGAACATGGTGTGTGTGTGTGTGTGTGTGTGTGTGTGTGTGTTTGCGCATGAAAATGTTCATAACCAGAGTATAGTGTATATATACTGCAGCAAAAGTGATGCAATAAATATCGAACCGCTTGAGGAAGATACAATATGTAGAGCATGATGATTCGAGCCATTTTAGTATCTATACTTTAAGAAAAAAATTGCTCTGAAATTCTGTTATTCTGCAAAACGAATCTTGAAATTCGTCCTCAAATTTTATAGACAGAATTATTATATATTATACTGGAATTTGCTTGAGGATCAATTAAGTATCCACCCGTCTGTCTCCCTCTTTCCCTACCGGATCCGATGAGTTCAGCTTCGTGCACATGGATGGGAATCGTTTCATGTGAAAACCACCTAACTGTTAGGAAGCTAATCAAGCGGCGGAGCAGGAAAGCTTTCGCTGAACTCTTGAGGTGGAAGCACCGAATCCCCACCATGCCAGAGTCATCGATGGCTGGGAACTCGAGAGAGATAGACGAGGGTACACGCTCTCCATATTACTCACATTAGCATTAGTCAGTCATAGGCGTCTGTGACCTCATGTATGTGGAACAGGGTGGATAGTGTTTTATTCGAACATGAAACTGTACTGCACTGTGTTGGCCCGCTGTGCGCCGCATTGTCCCGGCTTTTCCTCTCTGTGATTCGTATCTGTCGCTTGATGCCGAGGCCCGACTTGTGGGTGAGAATCAGCCAAGATTCAATAAATGAGAAATGTCAGGGATCTTTTTGTTCGGACCTCGAGAAATGTGTGTGTGGCCATGACACAAACACGTCATGAAGATTAAATAACGCTGCATTTACAACAGATCTCTATTTTTTAATTACTTAAAAAAAATTCAATCTTCTTTGTTATTTGTATCTGCAGCTTCATTAAGATTGATCACACTCTTTCAGGCGACACTAAAAGACAAATAAAACTCAAGTTCATCTTGGTAAAACACACACACACATATGCACAAACACACACACACTCTTTCCTGGTAGTTTCAAAGGTCATGTCTGTGTCAGGGTTCTGATTACTCACGGAACAAACCTGGAATGTATCACACAGGTGTGTGTGTGTGTGTGTGTGTGTGTGTGTGTGTGTCTGTTATTGATTGTAAAAGAATAGGCAGGAATAAGCTGAGGCCTCACAGTGTGTTGCGCTAGCTGGTGTGTGTGAAGTGGAGGTCGGTTAACAATGCGTAACCCTTCATTAGACGCTGCGTTGGTTCAGAAGGCCTCGCGCTATGGATCTGTCACGGTGTTATTACTACTACTATCCCCAGTTCCAGTGTAACCAGTCAGCAGACCGTTCATACACATCAAGAACTTCGAGTGAAACTGGGGTTCAGACCTGTAGGCCGACTGAGTACCACAGAACCAGTCAGCCAATAGTTCTTATCTCCAGTTTCACTCTAGGTTTTTGAAGTAAGGTTCTAGATCACAGCCCCAAAAGCTGCTGCAACCAGTTACTGTTCTGTTCCTGTCTCCAGGTCCATTGTAACCAGTCAGGCTGCATTTCACATCCCAGTTCATTTTGCCTCCTCACTCGCGCCCTAAACCAGTACACACTGGTCGGTGCTGTATTTCCATTATTCCTGTGAGAAGTTGGTGGGTGTATGCTAACTCTTGGGACTGATATTTTGGATTTATGATGTTCCACATCACATTAACGAGAAATCAGCACAGACAGACTAGCGGAGACCGCGAACCCGAGACAAGAGTCCCAGAGCGACGTCAAGCCACGTGGCGCCGACTCGACTCGGCTAGTTGGCGATCTTCAAGTGGACGAGCGCGACGTTGCAGAGAGAGCTGCGTTAGCATGAAAAGACTGAAGTGCTGAGGCGTCGCTGGCTTCGGGTTAGAGATGAAACCGTGTCATTGCTTTGTGACTGTTTTATAAAGCTGTTAAAAAGGTTCAGTTGATTTATAAGCATGTCATATTGAAACTGAAAAAGGAATAATATCTAGATTTCTTGGCACTTTGATCATGCGTAACGTATTTGCGTATTAAATAAGTTGATTATTTGTCCAATATTCAGATTTTTAACTACAACTTCCTCATTTGCTGAATTAAGCTGATGCAAGATATCATAGTGAGCGCTGAAGTGAGATAATAATCTGCTCATCTGTGAGCATCAGTGAGGGGATCAGTACCGGGTCCAGGTTCACAAATCAAATTAGCATGTTCAGCCGTACGCAGTGCGACGTGCAGGGGAACACACATTCCACTGATTTTAACTTAAGTGATGTTAAAACTTACATTAAAAACAGAACAGTACTACTAAAATACTAGAAGTAATTTGAACAACGCTCTTTTGTTTAGTTTTTTTTTTATTCATGCAGTGTTCTTGTCTAACCAGCGTTACCGTCGTTGTCGTGTTTAAAACGTTATGAGCTGTGCATCAGTTGCACCTAAAAAATTCGCTACATTTTGCGAAATGCTTACGAAAGCTTCCGGAATCGCATGAACGTCAGACGTACCTGAACGAGACATCATCGGTGACATCAGTCTCCTCAGAAATCCTAACATTGTTGTCATAGCGCATACTGTAGGATGACGTTTCTGTTCTCTTTATACTGCCCCCTGTTGTATCGGAGAGTGTAAATACACACGTGTACTCAAATACAGAACAATAATAATAACGTGAATGCTGGCCAGTGGGGAGGGGCAAGAGGGGGGGGGGCAATCATGACCCGGCACGGTACGAATCAATCACCCCGAGTGAAGAGGAAATGCTCGCTGAATCGGATTGCTCCCGCAACAGTTTCTCTGCACACCCGCGCCAGCCGTTTGATAAACACACTGTTTAAACGCTTTCTTCAGGTTATTGGATAAGGATGTTGGAGTTACTCCTCGCTGTGAGAAATCTGCACTGCCTTGATTGTGATTTATGTTTCCTTCCATCTCCAGGATAGGAGATTTCTTTGGTCGATTTCTTAGTAAATTGATAAGATTTTCTTTTTGTCTTTTTAACTCCAGTAGAGAGCAGAAAGTGCAGATCTGGGAGAGGCTTCGATATCATAACTGATAGCGTTCCGCATGATAATAAATAATGAAATAATGAGGGTTAATACACTGCCTGGCCAAAAAACAAGTCACCGCCTGGACTTAACTAAGCAAACACTTGCAGTAAGAGGCTTCCATTGGATAATGAATAAGATTAATAAGATCTATAATAACAATGGCAAAGATGTTACTCTGTTTCAGAAGGGTCAACCTATTGGCCTGCATCACGCGAAGAAAATAACTGCTGAAACGAATAAAATTGGGTTAAGAACTGCAAAATGCGTTACTAAACCCTGGAAGGACGTCGTCCTCGAGGAGGAATCTAGTGGTGAGACGTCGTCCTCGAGGAGGAAATGTGGTCGGAAAAACATCAGCAGGAGCGGAATGGGAGATCACTTAGTCAAATCAAAACAGAAAACTCATGGCTGTGTTTAATAGTGAAAGTAAGAGCATTTCCACACACACACACACACACACACACACACACACACACACACACACACACAGTGCAGATGAAGTGATGCACTCATCCTGTTTAATGCTTCCTGCACAAGCCTGTAGAGGCAGTGTTCTGATCCGGTGTTGCTTCTGTTGCTCTGGTCCAGGCTCAGCAACATCATGTTCGGAAAAAAACGAGGTCAGTTGACGAGCTGATGTTTTTCCATCCATGGATTTTTCTTCCCTGATGTCACGGCCATATTCCAAGATGACGATGCCAGGATTCAGATTGTGAAAGACTTGTTGAGGAGCATGAGACATCATTTTCACACATGGATTAACCAGACCTCTAAACTGTGCTGGAGAAGTCTTTACACAGCGGTCCAGCTGTCCATCATCAATACAAGATCTTGGGGAGGAATGAATGCGACTCTGGGTGGAAGTAAATGTTGTGATGTTGCGTAAGATTATCGTCACCGTGTCACGTTCGTAATGAAGGCAAAATGCGGTCCAATGAAATATTGGGCGAATATTATGTGACTTTTTTTTCTTTAATGGCTGGGCAAATGATTAAAGGGAAGTAAAACACATTGTCTCAATGCTGTTTGTGTTCTGAGCAGGAAACAGCATCGTGTGTGTGTGTGTGTGGGAGTGTGCAGACTTTTTCGTTTCGTGTGAATGTGTCATACTTTAGGAATTCATGCACTGCTGCTGTATTCATAGTTCGTCAAGTTTTATATGAGTGTGTGTGTGTGTGTGTGTGTGTGTGTGTGTGTGTGTGTACGTGCACCCATCACCTGAACGCTCACACACCGCAGCCGGTCCAGATCCTGTTCTTCCGGTTGGTGGAGCAATACTCGTTTGTTCAAGGATTGTGTGTGAAAGAGAGAGCACACAATGTGATGCTGCTTAAGTTTTTTGTTTGTTTAAAATCTAGTGCTTAGGCGTATAAGGTAAAATCTTTAATAAAAAAATTTGAATATACGACTAATATTTGTTCTGGAAATGTGAAATGGAGCCATTAATGTTCCTGATCGAGTGTTTGATGGATGTGTTGTTTAAAGCCGCTGGTGTTTGTACAGGCGCTGAAGTGGGAAATGATCCGATTGGTCGATCAGGCAGGTACAGCGATGACATCAGCTTGTATGATATCATCGAGCATTGGTGCTTTGCCAAGTGAAGGTGTGTCTCAGTTCAGCAATGAGAGCTGATTTACATACTACATACTCTCTCGCTCTCTCTCTCTCTCTCTCTCTCTCCATCAGTCCATCTTGAATATTTTGTGCATGTCAGATTTCTGTGTAGCCAAATGTCATTAATTGGGTATAAAGTTTACTTTGCAGTGCACTGTTATTGTGTGTGTGTCTGTTGAGGGTGTACCCTTCCTGGTACCCTGAGATTTTTTTAAAATTAATGTATTTGTTTACTTTCGACTTTAGAAAAATCAACACTCAGACACGTTTAACAGAAGGCCACGGTAGAAAGTTTTCTCAGTACTCTTTCTGGCCTCTCAGGAACTCCTTTAATGGCCCAAACTTAAAAAAAAAAACATACAATTACCTTGTTATATTAATATACAAGCCCTTAAACTAATACTTTGTTGAAGCACCTTTTTATTTGATTGCAGTACTCGGTCTTTTATGCTAGGAGTCGATCAGCATGGCATCTCCTGTGCACATCCACCTTCAAGTCACCTTCATTCCAAACCGTTAATGTCTTGGTGAAGCCATCATTCTGTTGATTTGGATGCATGCTCTGGGTGCTGAGAGCTGATGTCACTCATCTTGAGCAGTCTGAATCTAAAGGTTTTATGTTGGTATTTATACCTGTTTATAAATCCCACCACCATGCTTCATCGTGGGAATGGTGTTCCCAGGGTGATGTGAGTTTTTGTGTTCTGTTGTGCTGTTTTTGCATCAAACATACCTTTTGGAGTTATGGCCAATCTTGGTCTCATCAGGCCATGATAGATGTTTCCATATGGTTTTGGAAGACTTGACGCATGGTTTTGCAGAAATGATCTGGGTTCGGATGTCTGTCTTAGTAAGAAAAGGCGCTCGTCTAGCCGCCCTACTCCAGTCTGCACAGAAATCTGACTAATACGGGAGATCATTGTTACATGAAGTTCACGACCAGTACACAAATACTTGCCAGAAATTCCTGCAACTCCTTTAATGTCGCTGTGGGACTTTTGGCAGCTTTCATGATCCATTTCTCCTCTTGTCTTTTCATCGAATTTGGATGCACGTCCAGTTCTCGATAATGTCACTGTCATGCCATATTTTCTCCACTTCAGAACTCTTTAATGTTTTGTAAGCGCTTTGCAGCACATGGCTTTTGCTTTTAAGATGCAACCGAGTAAATGTCAGAAACATCTACTAGAAGAGCTGAACTTTATTTTAATCAGTCAATCAGTCACTTTATTTCATAGTAAGTGTGTCACGACAACCCTGTAACATGCGTTAGAAAGTGAATGGTTATTTCTGAACACAGCCACATCCTGATTTGTAAGAGCATGTGCACACAATACTGCAACCACATTTTCTTTTTTTGTCATTTTATTTCCCTCAGCTGAATTGTACAGGTTATAGGTCACATTATTGGTGGAAAATGTTCTGAGATCATTTCTCTTACCTGGCGAGTAGTTGTAGGAAGCAAGTGAACAATGGTTCATCACTTCACCAGAAGTGGACATGCAAAATTTCCCATCATCCACTGCTCCTCGCTGAGAATGAGAAAACAGGAGCTCGAAAGGGATTTGTATATTTATTACCATTATTATTGAGGACCAGATAATTTCCATATTAATATCAAACAATAAGAATTCTAGAGACAGACAGAGACAGAGAGAGAGAGACAGACAGCGACAGAGAGAGAGAGAGAGAGTGAGACAGAGAGAGAGAGAGTGAGACAGAGAGAGAGCGAGACAGACAGAGATATATAGAGAGAGAGACAGACAGAGAGAGACAGACAGAAAGAGAGAGAGAGTGACGGAGAGACAGAGACAGGGAGACAGAGAGAGAGACAGACAGCGACAGAGAGAGAGACAGAGACAGACAGAGCGAGACAGACAGAGCGAGACAGACAGCGAGACAGAGAGCGAGACAGACAGCGACAGAGAGAGAGACAGACAGCGAGACAGACAGAGCGAGACAGACAGAGCGAGACAGACAGAGACAGACAGAGCGAGATAGACAGCCTCAGAGAGAGAGAGTGAGACAGAGAGAGAGCGAGACAGACAGAGATATATATAGAGAGAGAGACAGACAGACAGACAGAGACAGAAAGAGAGTTAGAGTGACGGAGAGACAGACAGCGACAGAGAGAGAGACAGAGAGAGAGACAGACAGCGACAGAGAGAGAGACAGAGACAGACAGAGCGAGACAGACAGAGACAGAGAGAGAGAGACAGACAGACAGAGAGAGACAGAAAGAGAGAGAGAGTGACGGAGAGACAGACAGAGACAGGGAGACAGAGAGAGAGACAGACAGCTACAGAGAGAGAGACAGAGACAGACAGAGCGAGACAGACAGAGACAGAGAGAGAGAGACAGACAGCGACAGAGAGAGAGACAGACAGACAGAGCGAGACAGACAGAGACAGAGA
>QMIH01000204.1:616962-636948 GCA_003987875.1 Clarias batrachus
AAAATAACAAATTCAAAAATAAAAAATACAAATTCAAAAATAAAAAATACAAATTGGAAACCAACAACAACAAAAATTTTTTACTCACTGCTTTCCACTGAAGTTTTGATCAGCTACCAGATTTACACACAACCGTAAATACGCGGAAGCGACCTGGTTGCTCATATGCCGAAATGCTTCGAGTGCAAGTCAAATTTCTGGTAAAAATTCAGGTCTTAAGGTGAAAATTCGCAATGCGGGGGCGTCCATACAGTATGCCTGGTCACCACTGTACTTTAACAAAAAGGGCAAAACTTACTTGCACCCCAAGGAGCTGTTCAGTGGCAAATATCTCATCTGACCGGGTCATCAGCTCTCACTATCTGGCTAGTTTATATACCTGCTAGAAAAGTCAGATAGTTAAAACTGATGAAGCGTATGTTAGAGTAGCTATCAGGTGATGTTCCCTCACCAGCCTCTTTTGAAGTTGATGTTTAAAGATAAGACCTGTTAAACGACTGTGCTTGTCGTTATGGACAGGCCCGGGACGACGATCGCGGCGATCGGTGGGGTCATCCTCTTCCTCATCCTGCTGGGTCTGCTCATCTTCTATCTGTGCCGGCAGAAGAAGCTGAAGAAGAAGGAGACGATAAGGAGACGCCTGCAGGAGCATGAGGTCTGAGACACAACGTTAAGAGTTTGACAGCGACAGAATCACAATGAGTAGTGACGCTAAACTTGGATGTGTGTGTAAATTAATCCGAAAAGTTTTTGTTCGTTCTACGTTAAGAATTAGCGGACTAGCATGCCGTTGTTCATAGATTTAGCGAAATCTCAACATTTGCCTCATACATGTTGCGTTTCTCCAGATCACACTGCATCATGTCACAGAGATTTAGATCAAGAAGCAGGACTTCAGAGCAATACAAATGTTTGAGCAGTTAACAAGAGCAGGAAGTCAGGACCATTTAAGGACTAACAGGAAGTCAGACAGGTTGTACAGGTGTGTGGAATGTGAGCCGCGACCCGTCATGGCTAATTCACGCCTCCAGCTTCCTGCTAGATTTATTAGAACAATCGTTTCGTGTGGCAATTCACTCATCACAACACCGAACTAAAGTTTGTATCTAAAAGAAAGAAAATAACATTTATAATATTCAAATAATCTCCATATTTATAAGATTGTTCTAATCATAGCATCAGGACACCGATCGCATGGGCTCAGTGTATCGTGATGGTATCGTATCGGGTGGTGTCTGGGTGTCTGGCGAGCTCCATCACTAATAAAAATGAATCATCAGGCTTCAGATCAAGCCTTGCACTTAAATAATATCCGTATGGTTTTTCGTATCGTCCGCTGTAGCTGGTGGAGCCGCTGACGCCGAGCGGCGTGCAACCCAATCAGGCTCAGATGCGCATCCTGAAGGAAACGGAGCTGAAGAAGTTGCGAGTTCTCGGATCCGGGGCGTTCGGCACCGTCTACAAGGTGAATCCAAATGCTAAGAATGGAGTCCAACAGGTTGCTAATAGCATTTGGTGGTTTTATTGTATTCCAGGTGACTTCAATTCAAAATGGCTGATTTTAATGCTAGCATATTAGCGACTCTACCACCACTATAGATTGTAAGGGTTTTAGCTCTTCCTTTTTTTTTCTTAGAACTGAAACCATGATTCTTTTTTGGGTGGGAGAAGATTTGGTGGAAATACGGACTTTACAGTAACTAAGCTTTCCTAGCTGAAGTTTAGCATTCGATAGCGTCATGCATGCATTTCGGACAACATTTTGATACACTGCACAATATCTGCAGTACGTATAACGTATTGTAGATGCAATACCTATCTGCACAATCCTTAGTAGAGTAATTCCTTTTTGGGGTACACGTTTTTTGTGCTTTTAGGTAGCTATTGTTAGCTAAAAACATTTTAATACTAGCATTTTATTATTATTATTTTTTTTTTTATGTCTGTCAGTATTGTGCACAGGCTTTTAAAGCAGTCATGTATGTTCTGCAGGGTATCTGGACTCCTGATGAAGAGACCATGAAGATCCCAGTGGCCATTAAAGTGTTGCGTGAGAACACATCGCCTAAAGCCAACAAGGAGATTCTGGACGTGAGTTCCCAAGCTGCAACTCCAAACACAAGGCTTCGTAGATTTTTTTATTTTTTTTTTGCTGTATTTGTCCTTGTTACCATGGTTACATCGTTGAGGGCATCCTTTCACCCTTTTCTTGCCGCTTTTAATCAAACGTTTCAGCTTGGCGTGTGCCTCCAGATTATTCATGTTTCTTGTTTTTGAGTCTAGTGTACGCTACTGTTTATCAACTTTCCGAATTGAGCAGGTAGTGTCGCCTCGTACAGTATACGGGATCTGATGTAAACATGGTCTCACTAAAACCTGAACAAATGCTGACAGCTGAACGGTATAAAACGTTGGTATCAACTGTTAATGTGTGCGTGTTGGTGTGTAGGAGGCGTACGTGATGGCAGGTGTGGTCAGTCCATACGTGTGCCGCTTGTTGGGGATCTGTCTGACGTCCACGGTGCAGCTGGTCACTCAGCTCATGCCGTACGGCTGCCTGCTCGATTACGTGCGGGAGAACAAGGACTGCATTGGATCTCAGTACCTCCTCAACTGGTGTGTGCAGATCGCCAAGGTGAGTTCCCTCCACGACCATATGTAAAGTTCACGCACTCAAAATCTGCTTGTTATGAAGGTGAATTAACGCCTCTGGACCAGTGAGATTCAGTCATATGCAGTTATAGAAAATGTACGTGAGTAATGCTTGGGTCATAAGTGAACAGTCCTGTGTAGTTTGACGAGTAAGCGTGTTTGTGCGTGTGAACGTCTACAGGGAATGAGCTACCTGGAGGATGCCCGGCTGGTCCACAGAGATCTTGCGGCCCGGAACGTTCTGGTGAGGAATCCCAATCACGTGAAGATCACAGATTTTGGCCTGGCTCGGCTCCTGGACATAGACGAGACCGAGTACCACGCAGATGGTGGAAAGGTGTGTGTGTGTGGTTTTGATGATTTTGTTAAACAGATTCGTAGTCATTTCGCTAACCGTGCCCTCGTGTCCTGCAGGTGCCCATCAAGTGGATGGCCTTGGAGTCGATCCTTCACAGGAGGTTTACTCACCAGAGTGACGTGTGGAGTTACGGTCCGTATCGGGTTCAGTATCAAATCTACCTCGTTTCCTTTTTCATGCTTGCAGCCATACTAAAACTTTCCCTCCTGCGTTTGTACTTCAGGAGTCACCGTGTGGGAGTTGATGACCTTCGGCATGAAGCCGTACGACCTCATCCCGGCGCGGGATATTCCGGAGCTGCTGGAGCGCGGCGAGCGCCTCCCACAGCCTCTCATCTGCACCAGGGACGTCTACATGATCATGGTCAAATGTGAGTCTGAGGTGTAGAATGAGAAAAGCTCACAGGGTATACTTTTAGCCCAGTCGCGGGTTCAGGATGCTCGCCTGCTTTTAAAGCCGTTTTAAACAGTCGCCTATCTCTGATCCGATCTGCAGGCTGGATGATTGATCCCGAGTGTCGACCCAGATTCAAGGAGCTGGTGAATAACTTTAGCACCATGGCGCAAGATCCTCCGCGCTACGTTGTCATTCCGGTTCGTACTTTCCTTTCACCGTACAGGATCATTACACCGATTGGAGGCTTAGTATTTAAATGTTTGTTTTGTTTGTTTGTTTGTTTTTGTAGAATGATGAGCATATGAATCTGTCGAGTCTAGTGGACAGTAAGTTTTACCGCACATTGCTGGAGGAAGAAGGAGGGAACGTGAAGGAACTCCTGGATGCAGAGGAGTATTTGGTGCCACAACCCGGATTCTTCGAGAACCAGGCTAATGGACTGGCCAGACGCCAATCACACAGGGTAAGATCTGTTTCTGCTCATCATGAACAGTCAGTGGGCTGACAGTTGGACAGTTCTCAGCTCAGTGTCCATGATATTACTGTCATTATTATTATTATATCTTCTTTGATCATGCATGCATTAAATGGCTTTCCGTGATCTTCTCAACCAATCAGAGCACAGATCTGGTACTGGACACGGACGGCATGCCGAGCGGACGGAGCATGCACTCATCGCTCAACACGTTAGGGCGGAGCCTGTACCCGACCCTTCCTGTCGGAGCCACGGCCAACGGCAACTGGGGAGGCTCTCAGTACCGCTCGCTGGTCCGAAGCCAGTCTCACTGCTCCGCCGGCGGCCAGTCAGACTCTGTGTTTCTGGACGGGGGCAGGGACGAGCCTCCCTCCAGTCCTGGGCGCTACATTAAAGACCCCACCTTCCCTGCGTGCATGGATGGTGACATGGAAGTGGACGGCTTCATAAGCTACCCTTCACACTCATTACCACGCAAGACACACAAACAACCAGGTGAGTCTTCATACAAATCTTATGTCTCCCGAGTGCTGCACTACATAGTCCAGATTCACATCTTTTTTTTTTTTTCTTTCTTCCCTTTTTTCTCTTTCCAGAGTACGTGAATCAGGAAGTCCAGTCAGAGCGGGCGAATACGCTGCCGCGTAAATCCACCGAGAGGCGTTTACACAACGGTCTCGGCGCGGGACGCAGCGTGGAGAACCCCGAGTACCTCGTGCCCACGTCTCCCGCTTTTGACAATCCGTATTACTTGGATCTTGTGGCTAAAATGCCGGGCGGGTCTTCAGCAGGCGGAGCCATGCCCCCTCCCAGGCACGTGAACGGCTATGTAAGGCCTACCGCCGAAAACCCGGAGTACTTGGGATTGGCGGAAACCTGGAGTGGACAGAGGGAGCTGACCTGAGGAACGGTGGGGCGGAGGGGGGGAGGTGCAGGGGGGGTGCAGTGAGGGGCTGAGCGAGACTGTGTGTGTATGTTCTAGGGCTGTCAGATTGCTTCGGGACCTGCAGCTTGATTTGAATTATTTATAATCTTAAGCGTTTGAATGTATTTGAGTATCGAGGTATGCACAACGTTATCGGGCGTCTTCACCGTAACGAGCCGACGGCCGTGGGGAAATTTGTCTCGGTTTATAATTGGATGTCGAGAGGAGATTTATGAGTTATGGAAGCGTTGCGGACACTACGCAGTGCCCTATTCGAGATTTAGCCACAGAAACAAACTAAATGTGATCGCTCAAAAAGGATTGTGATTCATTCAAAACAGTTCCAGTAAAACTTTCACCTGGTGGTGTTAATTTGCAGAATAAAAGTGAAATGAGTTCTGACAGCCCTAATGCATCTTGATCATTAAATGACAGAGGAACAGACGGATGGATGGATGGATGTGTGTGTGTGTGTGTGTGTGGGGACACTTTTTTGGTGACCTACAGGAAACTCTCAGATTCCATCTCCAACAGGGAATTTGTAGCATCTGGTGTGTGGACACCCTGGACAGGTTTTGTGGCTTTTTACCCGTCGCTTTAAACGTCACCGAAGGACAATTCAGTCGGTCGACTCGTGGAACTCTGAATCAGTGTGCGATGGCTGAACCGAACACAGTACGAGCCAACAGAGACGGGTGTAATTATCGGAAAACCGGTACACGGTACGAGCCGATGCTAATGAAGCAGATGAGAATGTACAAGCCAAATGACACTGGATCTGGACATCTACGACTGTTTGGGAGTGCGTGGTGTTGTTGTTGTTGTTTGTTTTTGTTTTTTTTTCTTTTTCTCACCTCAGTTCCCTCCCCGTTCCAGCCACACTTCTTTGTTTTTTGTCGGTCTTCCGTATAATAATATGGCAGCTCAAATCCGGCGTCGTAAGCGCTCCCGTTTCCGAGCGGATCTCTGGCGTCTGGATCGAGCCGCCGTTACAGCTGTGCGTTAACGTGAGACTCTGAGAGCGACGGAGGAGGACAAGAGGTGACTCAGTGTAGAACAATCTCCTTACTGCAGTTGAATTGCAGTTCTGAAGCTGAGGATGTTACGTGGTTCTCAGTCAGACCATTAGTGCAGGTGTATTTTATAGAGATGGTTGATTTTCAGTCACGCTGCAGATGATTAATGCGATTATTGCATGTTTTTTTAAAAAGATTAAACTACCGGCACAAGCTGGTTTGTTTTAGGACAAATTTGATAAATCTTTTATTTGAAGCTTTTTTTGTTTTGTTTTTTTTTTCATAAAATTTCAGACCTTCTTCACTTTCCAAATTCAGGATGCAGTTTAACTGTTTGAGTTTTTTTTTTTCATGTCTATACGGGGTTCAGAAACCTTTCACCAGCAGCGTGCATCACTATTAAAATCTCTATTACATAATGAGAGAATAAAATATTGGCCCTTACTTTTTAAACTTTCTATTTTTCTATTGTAAATTCTCACATGTTCATTCCCGAAATTCGAAACACCCGTGCGTTCTTCCGATCGCCATCCTCATCTTTTATGATCTGATCAGGTTCTGGATTTTGCGCGGTTTAACGCGTAGTTCTACAGCGTAACCTGCGGTAAGATTAGAAAATGTAACGGGGTGGACATATGGTTTAGGTTATATCACATAATACTTGAAGATTTCTGTGATGGTTTTAGATAAGGAGTTTAAAAGAAAAACGTTTGGTGATGCTTTTATTAAAACAATCTTTTGAAAGGAAAAAAAAATAATAAAGCAGTAGAACATTTTCGCTAAACGTCAATTTTTACATTTTTTTTTTTTTTGCATAGAATTTTATTGAAGCACTGGAAAAAAAAAACGGTGAACCGTGTGACTCTACAGTGGCAGCGTGAAGAGCTGTAGCTGTAGATTTCAGCAGAAAGAGCCAGTAGTGAATGTTAAGTTCTTGACTAAAACAAAGAACGGCTTGTGTTCCAGACCGGAGGGTGGGACGGGGGGACGGGGGGACGTGGGACGGGTCTTCTGCAAACCCAGCAGTGTTAAACACACTGTTTTAGCTCAAATGTCTCTTACATATATGCAACAATATTCAAATTCTATCCGGGAACTGTTCACATTGTGCATCCATCTTAACAGAGAAGAAAACGCTATGCTATAAATCCTGAGGAGAAGACGAGCCGTGTATTTTCATAGTTTTATAATTAAGCTATACGACATGTGGAGAAGGAAGTTGAGTGAAAATAAAGAGCGGGAAAAAAAAAATTGATACGGAGCACATTGAAGGAGTTGTAAAATGAATTTGTGTATCATTGTGATTTTAACAAACGTGTCTTTTTATACATTTTAATGTTTTGAGACTTCCATTTTTACTGTATTTTACTGTACTTTTGGATCATTTTGCACTCTGACGTCTGAAAACTGCCAACTTTTGTGAGCGAGCACCTTCGTGCCCGTGTGTGTGTGTGTGTGTATCATTTTGTAAGCAGCATTTGTAACGTAACGACCGTATCAGGTTGTATGTTTATTGTATCACAGATTCAGGCTATGGTGTTGTATTTTAGAGTTATTAAGGAAAAAAAAAATGTGATTCTTTTTTTTTTTTTTTTTTTGTAAAAAACTAATCAAGATGTATGATATGGGTGAAAAAAAAAGAAAATATATTTGTATATTATGCATGACCTGATTTTTTTTTTTTTTTGTCATCCATATTTTTTTAAGACAACTAATATATTTGTTTTTATTAATAAAAATACAGGAGTGGGCATATACTGTAAAAAGAAAGGGAAAAAAAAACTGAAAAAAAAAATAATTAAAGAACGAAAAGAATACCAAAGTGGAAAAAAGAAAGAAATGAAAAAGAAATATTACACTGTAAAGTTACGTAATTTAGTTACTTTTGCAAAATTGGAGGAAAAAAAGGAATAATAGTTAGAGATGAAAAAGAAGAAAGATGAGAAATAAGGACAAAGATGGAATAAAGAAAGACAAAACCTCCCAAAAAAATTTTTACTTGGTAAAACAGCACAACAGTTCATTAACTAGCTAAGCTAAGCTAATTTAGTTATCACAAAAAAACAATAGCTGCTGTACTGTATAATCAGCTCACGTCAAACGGTCATTAAACCTTAGCAGTTTCGCAATCTGCTCTGGAAGTAAAGAGAACTAGGATTTTTTATTCACAGATACACACTGCCAGCACTCAGTGCTCCCGTCCTCCTGACTTTATTTCAAGTCTAGACTGTTTGTTCCTTTGTTCCCGTATAGTGAGTGCTGGTATGCTTTTCTTTTTCAGCAGCACGTCTGCTTATCAGTGTCGAGAAAAACCCTGAATTCTTGTGTAATCTCGGCTGGCGTTAAGACCGGTTGAGGCAAATCGTCTTCCTAGTTAATGATTAATGTCCAAGACGGGGTCGGATGCGTGTCCATGGGTTTCAGTCAGGCCTACAGAGGAATCTAAATTACCCGGTAGTGAGGAGGACCTCGGCGACGCCTGGAGCCGCGTCGTATCCCGGACGCTGGCCGCTTCCTCAGGGATGGAGGTCACAGCAGGTGGTGTTTTTGAGTTAATGTGTCTGGTGCGTTCTTCGTGTTTGTCTCTCGCCAACCCTGAATCAGGCCTGGCTGAGTTCTGACGAGGTACAAGATGGGATTGGAGTTTAGCATTATTACAAGAGAAAAAAATGGCGTCTTCCGCTAACACTATAGTCACATCAGGTGTGAATTGTGAATTTCTGAAAACTCTAGCAATCTCTAGCATCCATGTGGAAGTTAAGAGTCTTTCAGAATTGAAGTGATGAAAAGCATTCACTTTATAGTACTCCTCAAAATGGCCATTGTTTAGAAGGAGAAGCAGTGGTCACTTGCTCCTGAGATTCCGGTTCCTGCGTTACATCCCTAGACGTACTGTATTTAGATTTGCTAGGTGTCCTGTGCATTGAGGAACAATAGGATCCTCATCATATTATAAGAATACAAGGTTTGTCTGGAAAGTATCCAGCCAGGTAATATGAAATATCGAGACATTTATTGAAGAAGATAAAAGACACTGAATTTTCCTGAATTTCATAGATAGTGTGGAATTTCTTCTCTTTCAATGGTGATTTTAGTTTTGGGAAAAACGAGAAGTTGCTGGGCACCAAATCTAAGCTGAAGTCACCTGCGGGACCCAATGTATCGCCAAAAAGCTCGAGATGTACGTGATGTGAAATCTCTCTACTATACTCCCTCATTCATTTGAATGCGACGGCCACACAGTACTCCATTGCTGGTACAGTGAAGTCATCACAGTACATATGTGCAGTCCAGTCCTCTATCCTTTGGCTGCCAGGTTATATCGATGTCGAGCAAACGGTTCTCATAATATTACCAATGGCTAGACCTTTTCCGCACAGACCTCGTATATACCATTTGCCAAAGAGGTGGCAAAAAGATCAGTCAAGCTCTATGTAAGAATTAATAGTCTTAAAGAGGGCAATGCCTTATGGTTCCCACAGTCGACAGTGGAACCTTTGAAATGAGTAGTGCGTAGTCACAAACCCTTTAAAACGAACTGTATACAAAGTGAGACAAATGAACCTTTTTCCAAGACGATCTTTACCTGCATCATGGTAGTTGTGCTCTCCAGTTGAATAGGGTACAGGTTTTTGAGTACTGGTCCACTGTTTCCATACAGGATTGAGGGATCTGGGCAGTTGCCCCCAGGTGATACAGTGCTGTATGCTGGGGGTACAGGGGTAAGCTGCCTCTGAAGGAGCTGAAGTATCATGGTAATATCCGTAGTCATTCTTGCCTCCAGTCTAGAAGATGAGATATGAAATTGATGCCTTTAGGCAAACTTTCTTCTACCGAGGCATTTAGACCTTCTTCCCAACTCCAAACACACATGATTCACTCCTGAAGCCATTTATGATTTGGGGCAGGTTTGTTGAAAGCAAGGAAACAAGACTCCCATTCTGGTCACTTGCCAATTCTTACCCAACAGCCAGCTCTGTGCTCATACATGACAGCTACTACCCATGGAGGCTACATGTTATCTACTGTATCCGTGATCTCACAGATGCCCATGAAGTGCATAAATATGATGAATATATGACTAGAGATGTGCCATTCCTCTACACCTAGACAGCAAAGTAAATTTTGCCGATGGCACCAAAAAGCCCCAATTCAAGGAAAATCTTGAAATTATGGGGCTCCAGCGCTATACCTGAGACTCTCTGGTGGAATAAACCATAATAAGAAGAATGCACCAGCATAACTATAAGAGGATTCCTAAGTAATAACCCCCCAAAGAGAAGGTTACTATTTAAACACCAATACAGACCTGGCACAAGCTGTTAGGAACTAATGAGATCAAATTTAAACCACTTCAACGGCATAAAGGCAATATGGAGACAATACACTGCCTGGTCAGACATAAACTAGACAGTGAAAGTTCCTTCACTTTCTAGCAGCTGAAGGATTCATAAGTATTGGAATGGCAGTGTCAAATCTTATGTGAGATCAAACCATGAATATGAGAAAACTCAGAATTTCAGCTTTTCTTTCCTAATATGTACAACTGTAAGAGTTGAACAATGAGCAGCTTTGGTGGCAGATGATATTTCTTTGGGTGAGCAAAACTATTGGAACAGGTACTTTTGGTCACTTAACAGTAATAGTAATATCATACTTAATAGTACTGTCTTTTACTTGCAAGAACTGCATCAAGCTGGGAGCCCACCGACATCACCAAACCTAGGGTTAGGGTTAGGGTTAGGGTTCTTCTTTTGCAGTGCACTTTCATGCTTCTTCTGTGGCTTGTTTCAGTTTCTGTTTGCGCTTCAGAGAGTGGAATACATACTCATTTCTGTCATTTGGTCTGTGAATTGGCCAGTCTAAACCTTTAACTTTTCTCCCTGATGAAGTCTGTTGAGTTGAGTGTGTACAATGAGTCATTGTCTTGCTGCAAGTTCCTCTCATTTACTTACAGTGTTCAAATCAAAGAAGGACTTTTTGTTGTACCAATTTTTACTTTTGACAGTACCGATTTGACTTGAACGTCTGCTGCTATCCTTCATGAATAGGGAGCCAATTCCGTAAGCAAGCCCAAGCCATGACATACATAACCTCCACTGTGCTCAAACCACGAGCTTGTATGTTTTGGGTCATAATCAGATTCTTACTTTCTCCACAATTTGTGTCTTTCATTTTTCGTGGCTCGTCTCGGTATTTCTTTGTGAATTCCAATTATCAGCATTTGCTTTTTACTGCTGATGAGTGACTTGCTGCTTGCGGTATGGCCTTTCTATTCCCGTTCTTAAAGTCTTCTTAATTTTAATCTGTTCTTAATTTTCGATGTCAATCTAAACCGACCAGATTAGCACCCTGTCCAGGTTGTACCCCGCCTCATGCCCTAAGTCTCCTGGGATAGACTTCAGGCCCCTGCAATTCTGTATACAGGATAAAGAGGTATAGACCATGAGTGAGTGAGTGAGGATCTAAAGGCCTACCTGTTAAGCTGACTTTGCAGTAACTCGAGTCTGGAATGAAGCTCTTCTTCTGCAAATGGAGGTGGATGACATGAGGCTTGGACAGAAGATCTGTAAGAACAGCTTGCATACTGAGTAGACCAACAATCTGGATAGTAAAGGTACAATCCAGGAAGATGAGCTCCTACAGGAGGACAGGCAGGATAGAATACAGGACAGAATTTGGTTGATCCAAAAACAAACACAAAAAAAAGACTCGACATTTGTGGACCTTCCATCAACCAAAACTATACCTGTTGTGGGCTCTCATTTACTCAATGCAAAACTTCCAGTCAAGGACACAAAAACTTACTGCATCAATTACTCTAAAATTAGAAGGTTGTTATTGCTACCATAGTGTGCTTGGAGATTTGGAGTAGCTACCTCTGTCCATGCCAGGTCTTTTGCCCATCTCAGATTTGCTGCTGGGTAGAATCACCCGTAGGGCTGATGCAGGGCAACCTCGGGGGTCTCCATCAGGGGTGTATACCTGGCTTTGGGAAAGAGACAGTTTGTTGATGTTCTCACTAGACAGCGTTCTGGAGGAGCTGCAGCTACACAGTTCATCCCAGCAGTGAGTGTGAGGACCAGCAAAGCAGTGACTACCCAGGCGGGTACATGTTTGAACTGAATAGGAATCATCTTGATCCATTCCATCTGTCCAAGATATGGAAAAGGCATGTTTTATGAACTTAATTAAAAAGTTAAGCTAGTTATTTTTTGCTCATTGTGGCATGTTTGCTCATACCTGGCCTGTTGCGTCTCTCCACTGAGTTTTTGTGATGCCTTGGTTGATTAAGATGGTAATGGCAGCCGTTATCCTCAGTGTGTATGGTGTGAAGGACCTGATCTACCTGTTTTTACACAAAATTTATTTCGACTTTGAACCAAAAGCTTTGTATGTTCGACAACGAGCATTAATGTATGTGTACTTCTCTGAGGTTGAAGGTGATCTCCAGGTTCTTCCAGAAGCTTTCGGCAAAGGCTGGGTACATATCTAAGACCTCCAAGAGATCATCTCTCTGGATTTGATGGAGATCAGAATAGGTGAGTGTTCGCACATCAGCGTTGCAGTAGCCAGGTTCGACGTACAAGTTAATGGGCTCGCCAAAGATATTGTTCTTGCCTGCACATAAATGTATATAGACATTTAATTTGGTCCTGTCAAATAATAACTGATGATGAAAACCTCACTTCTTTAATAATGCATACTTCTACTGCTGCGGCCCCTCTTAGCTTCTGCCTGCTTTAATCATTCATAATCCCACTCTCTGGCCTACACCAGAGGAGGGGTTGCCTTGTAAGTCAAGTAAAATACGTAAACAGATTATGTTACACAGATTAATACACTCACCCAATATAGCAAGCACTACTTCATTGCAGGACACCTGAATTGAGCCGTGGGAGATGAAGTACAGGGTGTGGAGAATATCACCGTGATGGTAGAGAGTGTCCCCTGGTGGGGAGTGAGTGGTCTTTAAGCACATGGCAAGGGCTCTCAGGCAGGCTTTACTGGCCCCTTTGAAGGCCTTGCAGTTCTGTAGCAGGTTGCGGTTCAAGTGCAGACAGATATCAGCCTGTAGGCATTCAGGAAAACCTTTCAAAACCTACAAGAACGTCAAGATCAGAAGAATGTTTCATGCATAAGTTTCGATCATATTGATCTGTTTTTCATTTCGGTCAGTTTACGGATGGGTTGAGAATGTGGTGTTGAGGCACACATTTCCCTTACTGCATTCATATCAATGCCGTTGGTGTATGACCAAGCATGTTGGAAGTATTCCTCAAGCCTCTGCCTCAAGGCTGGTGGTATTTGGTGGAAACGAATGAACTCTTTGACCCTCAGCAACTGTGTGTGGTAACGGGTGGTTCCAGAATAAAGACGCTGAATGATTGCTGAAACGTTCCCGAATATGCTGGCGTACATGAGGGCTGGAAGATCGGAAAACGGCATTAACGTTTTGTTCCTTAAATGAACGATCAACATTTTAAAATTAAAATGTTTAATATTTGTTTAATACTTCAATTTACAAAGCTTATTTAGCAAAAGAACAATGACATGATACTTTATAACAGTACCAAATGGGTAATCATGGACCCCGCCATTATGTCAGGTAAAGTTGGTTTTGATCAGTACACACTGGAATAATGAATTTCTACCCACTTATTTATGTCACAGACCTCAAACTAGATTGTAGCTTTCAAGATACAAAGACTTGCCACTAGGAAAGTAGTACCCTCCATGGTATGTCCCTTGTATACTCGCATATAGTGTAAGCATCAGTTTGAACCTGAAATGGTATCTTGGAGGACTTATTTTGTCCACTGAAAACTTTGAACGTAGGAAAATTCTAAATCCAGTTTAGTTTTCTAGGTACATCATATCAGGATGGTACATTCATGGGTACATCTCTGGTATCCTCAATGCAAAGGCTCTAGGCTGAATCTTTAGGATTTGGCATTGGTGACATACAGTAAGAGATCTCTTAAGAGCTGAATGTACAGGATGCAGAAGGACTTACACCCAATGAGCATGACGCAGATGGAGAAGATCTTTTCAGAGTTGGTGTTGGGTGAGACATTCCCAAACCCCACACTGGTCAGGCTGCTGAAAGTGAAGTACAGTGCAGTGACATACATGTCCTTTATGGAAGGTCCGGAGGTGGCATCGCTGTCGTTATAGTACTTCCCGAGTTGATCGGCCAGGTTATCCAACCATCCTGTTTTCATGTAGGGCCTTTCCACATGGCCAATGGCATACCAAATACATGCCAGCCAATGGGCAATGAGCACAAACGTACACATGAGCAAGACTAGGACAGCCGCTCCATACTCTGAGTACCGATCTAACTTCCTGGCCACACGGACCAATCGGAGCAGTCGTGCAGTCTTCAGGAGACCAATCAGAGCGGTTGTTGTCTAAAATTAAACGAGCAGTGTTAGAAGGGACGGACAGTTCAAGCTATAGATATTTTTATCAGTTAGCATTTTTCAAATAGTCTGCCAGATACGTTTTTCTCTGGCTTACTGTATGTAACCCTGACTGATTGGAAAGTCCTTAAATTAGGGCTTGTCCATTATGTATACTTCCTTATATGAAATCTTATTCTTTTTAAAAAACCTTTTATCCCAGGATAGAACCAGACCTAACACCACTTGACTTTTGTTTTTTTCTTTGTAAGAAGGCCAAATTTGGGACCACGTCCAATATTCTTCACTTCAAAGAAAGCAGATATGTTCTCACCTCGTCTGAGCCAGATTTAAAGATGAGCAGGTCAAAAGGAAGAGCAGCCACCATGTCAATAAGAAACCAGCCTTTAATGTAGTGAACAGCGATGCTTTTAGGCCGCGTTACCACCTCATCGTCATGATTGACGTATGTGGTGCGAAAGCTGATCACGATGTCCACCATGAACAGAACGTCCACGATGACGTCCACAACGTTGAGTGGGTTGCAGGTGTAACCGCAGACACGCCGCCGATTCTCTGCCAGCTCGTTAAGCAGGAACGCGGCTGAGTAGGGGGTGAAGACTGCAGTGTAGAGCACTAGCAGCAGGATGACCCAATCCCATGCTGCCTTCAACGGACTGTAGTGCAGCAGGATCCACTTATGGATGTCTGTAGTCTGGAGCTGATACGCAGGGAACACACTGGTGCCCAGAGACAGCGTCTGTATAAACAGAGGCATATGCAGAAAGCTTTTAGCTTGGCACAAGTATACAGTGGCTTGCCAAAGTATTCATACCCCTTGAACTTTTCCACATTTTCTCACATTACAACCACAAACGTAAGCGTATTTTGTTGGACGGCCATGTTAGTGAATAGAGATCCACAGCGCAGGTGGGAAAACCTGTTCACAGGACAACTAGTTTTTATGCACTCAACAAATCCGACCTTTATAAGAAGAAAAGGGGGCTGAATACAAATGAACACCATGAACACCACACTTTTCAGATTTTTATTTGTAAAAAAAAAAAAAATTGAAAAAAATTGATCATTTTCCTTCAACTTCGCAATTATGCGCGACTTTTTGTTGATCTATCAGATGAAAGTGCAATCAAATACATTTACTGTATGTTTGTAACTTGACAAAATGTGGAAATGTTTAAGGGGTATGGATACGTTTGCACGGCACTGTATATTTGTAAAAATTTACATTTGTAAGATGTCTAAAAAAGGCGGCACGGTGATGTAGTGGTTAGCGCTGTCGCCTTGCACCGCCAGGGTCCGGGTTCGATCCCCGGCCAGGCTCGATTCCCGTCTCTGTGTGCATGGAGTTTGCGTGTTCTTCCCGTGCTTGGTGGGTTTCCTCCGGGTTCTCTGGTTTCCTCCCACAGTCCAAAGACATGTAGGTTAGGCTAATTGGTGTTCCCAAATTGTCCGTAGTGTGTGAATGAGTGAGTGTATGTGTGTGTGTCTGTGCCCTGCGATGGATTGGCACCCTGTCCAGTGTGTACCCTGCCATGTGCCCTAAGTTCCTCCTGGGATAGGCTCCGCCCCCTGTGACCCTGAATACAGGATTAAGCGGTATAGATGATGAGTGAGTGAGAGAGAGAGATGTCTAAAAGAAAAAATGTCACCCTTAGATTTCAGATACGGCAGAGATGGAAATTTGGTGTACTGGATGCCTTAAATTCACAAAAATGAACTTTTACGATGACATCGTGTCCCAAAGTAATCTGCATTGTAAAGAAAAATTGCTGACGAAAAACAGCAACAATCTGACCGTACTGTACTGTTTTGCGTTAAAGCAGTAATGTGCTGTAGAAAACTATGTATTCTGCGATATATTTTTTCACTTTTTGACAGTAGCCTTCTGTATGTATTTAATGCGGTTAAATATCTTCTGTATTTTGCAATGCACTGTGGTCTAGTCCTACTGGCTAATGTTTTAAATAACGATACATTTCAGTATTTTTTGGAAACTGAATGGAGTGTGTAAGTGCAAAGCCGATCTAATCTCATTACTGTTCCATCGGATAATTTGTTTTGTGTTATTATCTTAAACATAACTTTTAGAAGCAGCCGTTTAAAAGAATATGTGAACTTGCTACAAACGTGATTATTTATTTATATAGCATTTATTCCGGAGAGGACGCACGAGGACGTCCTTCGTCTTCAACTGTGCGATTTTCGGCATCTGCATCGTCTATTTGTACTTTTTTAATAAAAAATCTTTGTTACCTGAACTTTTTTTCTGTGGCTCGTTCCTTGGGTCATTTTTTGACTCTACTTTTTAATAAGAGTTTTTGATTTATATCTTTTCTGACGTGCTTATTGTATATTTTATAGATATTTACAGAGCAATACTTTTCTCATTTCTAAAGATTTTTATTTTATTTTAAACCTAAAGTTATTTTATTATCAATTATACCTTTGTATAATAAAGTTTAAACTGAAGTAACCAATTACACATTTAATGTTTTACAGAAAATTGCTGTAAAACAAATACTGGATGTATACTTAAAAAAAAAAAATACATTTGTGTTTCTGCTGCCAGTATTCTACTGTAAATTGTAAAAAATGTACAGAAATGTACTGTCTATGTTTGCAGTAATAAACTCTAAAGTAGTTTACAGTAAAATTACAGTAGGTTGCTGGCATCTGTGCTTATTTATTTATGCGTGTTATTTAACAGGATTTTTCTTTTTACAGCTTAGTTTAGTTTCTATTCAAAATAAATAAATAAACCAGTAACGATCCTTATGCTGGTTTAATATAGTAGGTTGGCGTCTACCATCTTCTACCTCTAGGTTTGCTTTGATGACTGAAAGCGACTTGGTGTACAAACTGCAACATACTGGACTAACAGAGCGCAGGGGAAAATAAAAAAGGATGACTGGGTCTAAAATTGAGAAGATGATGTGATATTCTGGCCCAAAAGTTTGTTGATTAACTATAGGATGAAAATGCTGAATGGAAATGATATTCCACCAACAAAAGGTTTAAATGCAAATTGCACTTCATCACAGTAAAAAAAAAAAGAAAAAGAAAAAAGAAATGGACCTCAGCTGATATTATGGATTGATTTAATTGCAAGCCCTCTCTGTCCTAATGATCTTTCCACTGGTGAATGTTCAACACACTCCTGACACACCAAACAGCCAGAGATTGATTCCTTGACGGCCATCAAGTGCACCGTTCATGCGTGAACATTTGAACCAACAATATGGACGTAACCAAAGAAATGAACGAATCATACATCATTCACACATAACACATACGAATAACGACTGTTTCTTTCGCATTGGGACTGGGATGCCGTACTGTATCTCTCACTTGTGGCAAAACATTAAGTGGCTGGAGCTGTGGTGAACACGCTCGACTGCCAAAAGCTCCAGGGTTCTTGTTGTGCACATCACAGAGGATCTTATCTGGATTTTTAATCACCGGTTTAGTCGAGAACGCCCAGCAGACTCTTTACAATCAATAGTTTACGGCTAATCGTTTGCACTGCTTAATGTATATTTTGCACTCATCTCACACTGCTGTGTAGGTGTGTGCTGTGCTCGCTTAGTATTTTTTCAAGAGGCGGAACAGGAGGAGAAACAAGGCACTCATGGGATTCTCCTGCTTAGCATTAGTCCAATACTTCATTTGGAAAGGTCACACCCACTTTAAGTTTAAATCTGCAGTAAGTCCATGTACAGACATTGATACAATTACATCCCCATCTCACACGTGCCCTGTTACCTGGTGATGATCGCTGTGACGTTCTGCATGTGCTCCTTTACCTTAGGGATGGTGACGGGCTCGAGGTTTAAAGGCGAACTCCTGGAGATGGAACGTCTGGGACGGCCAAAGCTCATGGAGAAAGCCGGGAAGCGGTTGGCAACTCCGCGCTTCATCTGGTTCATTGCGGTTAGCAGGAGAGCTCAGAAATAAATAATGTATAATTCATATAGTAACGGTATGGTTTAAGAATTTTATTTATTTATTTATTTTTTTAAAATATCAATTACAAAGTATGGAAGCAGCTGAATATTTAAATTTCATATAAAAGCATTGCTATAGGCAGAGGTGGAAAGAGTAATAAACTTAGTGAAATTTGACTGAAGTACAAGTAAAGTTACCACTATAAACATCTACTCAAGTAAAAGTAAAAAGTAGCTCATTAAAAATTTACCCAATGTTAAAAGTTACAGAGTTCATTTTTTGATTTTGAAATCAAAGTGGTGGCTTAAATGTGGTGTGACGCTTTGCGCCGGATAGCCGAGGGAGAAAAGAGCTCAGAGCCGAGAAGGGCAACAGACATACAGAATGTGGTGTACGACATAGTAGCGGCTGTTATAACGGCATTATTTTTTTATTATTTTTCATTTTCATTCATTTATTTTTTACTCATTAGCGAATATGATTTCAAATATAGAGAAGAACAATACATCAAACAAAACTTACGTTAAGTAAAATTAAAAAGATTGTAAAAACTGTAGTACTTTAAAAAGTTGAAGTAAACAAAAAACTACTCAAAAGTAAATATCATTTGTTACTTTCCGCCTCTGCCCATAGGTTGTATTCATGTTTATTCTGTTCATGTATTTTTTAAAAATATTTATATATTTTTGTATATCTTTTGTATGTTTTGCCCTCCACTGCAAAGAAAATGACATCGCAGCAAGTGAAATGTTCCTATTACAAAAATAAGTTCACAACAAACCAAATCTAAGATTATTAAGCTTATTAATTGTCGGCCAAATTTTCTTGTTCCGTTGGCAGAATATTTCGCTTCTTTGAAATATCTCTGTCGTTCTTTACCAGCTTCAGTGGAGGACATTTTAACTGATGTTATTTTGAGCTGGCTTTTAAATATTGGGGTAAATTGAGTAACACGAGTGATGATATGTAGTCATGTAATGGAGGTGTCGCCTTCTGCACAAAACATTTCTGAAACTAAGAAATTATCAAGTGAATTGTGATTTTCATGAAGCGATAAAGTGGGCGTGGCTTGCACTAAATGTGGACTGTTGGAGAACAATTTCATTTCATAAAGTGAATTCTTAATCTGTTGATTTGTCATTATATTTTCAAAATGAGAACGTCATTAAAACTATGAATTTCACGTTTTGTCTTGATACATTTAGCCACCGTTGTATATACTGTATCAGACTATTATAGCAAATCCTAAAGGAGCTGATTTGTTGGTAGTGTTTCTGAATTCTGAAACATTTATTTAAAAAATACAAAGAATATTATATATATATATATATATATATAAAACATAACATAATTACTTACTTTTCCTAGTTAGTAACTGACACTACACTTACTATTAATTGAATGTGATGTTTTTACATTGTATATTTGTATAATTTATTGTATAATTTCTCCTTTCTGTCCAGATATTACAACTTTCAATCGTTTTATATCTTTATTTCTGTCCTTACTTCACACTGGAAATCATTCTGAATTTTAATTGAGTGAAATGTGGACTATAAAGAAACGTCTTAAGAGATAGAAAGAGTTGGGAATCACCAGCCATTAGATTTAAAGACAGATTTAAACCAGGATGAAAAACCTTTGCTCTTACCGGAGCAGTGTATCGTTCCCTCCGCTTGTCTTGTTTTTAGGATCTTATGAAGACCTTCTTCTTTTTAGGCTTGTCAGTGTCGGCGCTGTGATCCTCACACACACACACACACACACACACACAGACACACACACACACACAC
>QMIH01000204.1:637242-658690 GCA_003987875.1 Clarias batrachus
ACACGCACACACACACACACACACACACACACACACTACAGTCTCCAAACTGAGAACTGATCAATCACTCAGCACAACCGCAAAAGTGCAAAGCACATTAATCAGCCAGATGACTCGATCCTTTCACACACAGAACGTCACATAACCACACCAACTCCAACAACAGCATCTGTCTAACACGTGTAATGAATTAAAGGACTGCAGAAAAGTGACTCAGTGTTAGGGATCTGAATAATCGATGTCCACTGCAGCCACAGAGCGGCGATTGCTGTGGCGCGGTATTGACCGCGTGGCCTAATGTGGGTCTGCGTCTACAGCGAGGGATGACCTCTAGATTTCAGGCACATAAACAGACCTGCTTTCATGAGATCTGAATGAAAACGCCAACCACCATCAACGGCGTGTGACCGGTCGAGCTGAAGACTTGAGCTTGGTCTTACAAGCCAGACACTAGGGGGAGAACTTACAAGACGTTAAGTAGAGTTTCAGGCATGGATTTGACTTTTTTGAGCTTTTAATAACTACATGTGGTACTATGTTGAACGCCACCAATTACAGAGACCTGATAGTGTACAGTATGTGCTTTTTAAAGCCCTGATCTAAAAAACATAGAGTACAGTACTGTGCAAAAACCTCAGGTGAATCTCAGTATTATCTTTAGTACAAATTTTTGTCATAGATGTTGGTGTGCATTATGATGTACAAAACCATCCAATATTTTTAAACATAAAGCACACATTACATGACAGACCAGTTTTCAGATGGAAACAACAACAACAGCTAAACCTAATGTCGACTCCGGGGTTTTGCTTGAAAAATAGAAAGGAGCGAGTGTGACAAAGTTACCAGAAGAACCCTTGTTCTCCAGCACACTCAGTAAAACCTAACAACTGCTTTATTTATACAACTGCACAAATCTGTATCTAGCAAAGCACAGTTTATACAACAAATACGGATTGCATTTATTTTATTACTCTCTAATGCTCTTTATAGAAGTTTTTTTAATGTAATATTTTCAATGGCAACTTTGTTTATTGCCATTTTTTTTTGCATGTACCCAAGACTGTACTGCAGGTACTGTAAGTAAAACAGCTGCTTTTATACATAACAATAAAGAGACGATAAACATACGTAATAAAATGGGGACTTACGATACGACGTTTGCACGGTTCTGAATGTATATTATATAAATTCATCAGATTCTCAATTTGGCTACAAAAACATCGATCGGATTTCGCCTCTGAAGCTACGGTAGATAGATAATGTCGGCATCAAAGGAACTCAAGGACAAATGCACACTACAAGGTTTCTTGTTGATCACACATGGTGCTTCAGACAGCTTTGTCGTGTCCTGATTTTAGAACTGACTCGTCATGTTAACTGATTGTCTTTTTCTTGCTCGGAGGATTTGACGTTGCCATGCTATCGTGTGCATTTTGTGTTTTAAGCTTCGCCATGATTTATTGAACAGGCGAGAATTATCTTTGTGTTTTTGTGGTTTACTTATGACCGCATCACGACAACCCAACATTTCAACAAGACTTTACAAAACACACCTTGTTTATATTGCAGTAATGTTATGGAGTGTGTTTTTGTGTTGTACTGCTGTTAAACTGAATACGACTGATGACGGGAAAAAATGGTTACGCCGCATTTCAAAAACCTGACGTGCTGCTGCAAAATGAACCATGTTTGCAACCATGTTTAAGAAAAAAATCCATTATGCCAAAAGAAATTTATTTTGTAGACCTGTGTAATAGTAATAAATCATAATACATTCATTATTACACACTCACCTCAGAACACACAAGTTCACAACATGGATGAATAAGCATGTCTTTTTTTTTTAATGAGGGGAAAAAAATCATTCATGATCTGTACAACCCCGCCTTCCAATGTTCAGCCACGCCCCCTTACCCAAGTGTGACACCAAACTGTCCTGGGAAACAGTGATTTAGTTTCAGGATGAACGTGATCGTGTGTGATATGTCAGGACTAAGATTTTTATTAATCATGAATATAGTTTTATTTTTGACACAATTCACACACACACACACTTCTTCCCCTGATGAAACATTCCGCGTCCTGGCCCTTCCCGCCTCACTGCAGCGCCTGAATGTTGTCCCACACTCTGACCACGTCGGGGTGATCGGTGAGAGCCTCGATCAGGGTGGCGCTGGCGTCCAGCTGGTCCTGTGGTAGAAGAGCGGGAGTGTTGGAGATGTACTCCATGCCCGCTGACAGAGTGTGAACGCCGAGAGTTTCCAGCGCCGTGCGCACCGCTTTCGTCGAGTTCATATCGCAGATGAACTGAGGAGAGAATTACAAACAACAACGCGGGACAATTACATCGTTTGGCGGAAACCATAACCCGAAGCGACTTCTCATTAGACATCTGAGCAGTAGATCGTTTGAAAAGTACTTTGAGCAACTTCTCCAAAGTAATGCCTAATTTAAAACAAACACACATTTCAGTGAGCAGAGACACCTCCATTGTGGTGCGATTAAGCTAAAGGGCCCTGTTACACTGTCAAGTCTGAATCAGAGTGAAATTTATTCTTTGATTCACATTACAAAAAAGAAAAAAAAAAGTGGTCTGATGAGCGTGTACCAAAATTAACAAATATATTTACAGGTAGTCCCCGACTTACGAACATTCGAGTTACGAACGGAAACAAATCGCGGAAGTAGAACACACCAGCGTTCCATTTAAAGGGCCGATCACTGTCTGTGAAAGCACAATACAAGTCTGACTTGCGGATCAGCGGACACAAATTTTAACCCCCATCACTCGTCTCAGGGATAAAGAAGTGAAACACTCACTCTCACTCATTCTCTATACAGATTATCCTGTACAGAGTCACGGAAGACCCGGACCTAACCCAGTGGACTCGGGACACAAGATCCCCGGACAAGATCCCAATCCATCGCCAGGCACAAGCACACAGACCCACTTGAAACTCTCCGAACATGAAAACGCCAATAAGTCTAATCTGATGTCTTTGAACTGGGGGGAGAAAACGGTTTTTATAAACAGTGGTAAAAAATGGATCTACCAGGACTCCCAGGTTCATCATCTGGCCGATCTCTACAGAAGGGCTAAAAGATCAGGGAGGTGACAAGGAACACGATGGCCATTCAGATGGAGTTTCAGACATTCTCAGAGAGAAGGGAGACACTCGCCGGGAGGACAACCGTCTCAAAAATACTCGGAGTCTTTATGGTTCAACGTCGAGACAGACAGCAGGCACTCTAAACAACTTTAGCCCCGTTTACACTGCAGGTCTCGATGCCCAATTCTGATTTGGTTGCCTATATCTGATTTTTCTGACCGTCTGTTTACACGTTCTTTCAACTCTGACCCATATCCGATTCAAGTGTTTACACGTGCCATACCGTCTGAAACATCGCGCATACTGAAAGGGAGGTTCTTGCACTACACACTAGCCAAGATGCACGAAGGCGAAATATGCTTGATGCTAGCTCTGCGATATATGCAGCGCCTCGGTGTGTCTGATTACGTCATTAAACCGCAAAGAAGTCGCAGTTTTAATGACGTACAGAACGCAGTGCCTCAGAAAATCCGATCTGTCTGTTTACACGACAATCACATTAGCACATATCTGATTTATATCTGATTTACTTCCACATATGAAGGAGGCCTGAAACCAATCTCGAAATATCGGAATGCATGCGTTTTTTTCCTGTTTACACGGACATGGAAAATATCCAATATGTGTCACATAGGAGCAAAAAATTGGGTCACATTTAACTGACAGTTTAAACGTAGCTTTTGATACAGTACGCACCAGTACTATATATTTGGTGCATACCATATTTGATCTGATGGGACAAAATTTTTTCGGCTAAATCAGGTACACCCATCAGTTGGTGAGTTACACCATCCCTGTGATGAAGCACGGTAGGGGCGGCGGCATCTGCTTCTCACTGGCTGGATAAGGACACTGATCAAAAGTGAAGGAAAAACAAGCCAAGAAACACCAGCTCGGCTCAATGCAGGATTTGGAATGTGCTTACGTGACCCAATCGACCCAAGCCCACAGCCTGAAACTCAAGGCCTGAAGAATGCTGAAGATGCTCACAGACGCTCCCAGTTCGGTCAGACTGAGAGGATCTGCCAGGACGTTTTGAAGAAAGATAAATCCAGGAGCATGACGTTTGGAAAGGATTAGCCAAGAATCTGGCCAAAGGAACTTCTATGAAACACATGATTATTCTGATTAATAAACAAAAAAAAAAAACATGATTCAGGTCGGTGTGTAACCTGTAAAATCGGCTTGTCCTCCTCATCCTCGGCTTCCTGCACGTCTTCAGCTCCGGACTCTATCGCCAGCTCCAGGGCTTTTTCAGTAGAAACTTGGTCCCGGGCCGCCACAATGACGCCTTTTCTCTCAAATTGATGCCGGGCGCCTTCGCACACCGCCCCCCTGTGGACAAGCGGAGATTTCACTACAAATTTATCCAGCAGAGCATGAGTCACGATGGAGACGGCACACGCACCCGTTTTTCATTAAGATGTGTTTGATGGTCTGGTGTGAGCGCGTGTTGTTGTCTGTCAGAACCTCAATGAGCAGCATGGAGCCGCCGGGCCCTCGCGCCTCGTACAGGTACTGAGCACCGGCTTTTGACTTTTCCTGCAGGACAGAAAGAGGAAAATAAGGCAATTTGAAGCATGTTAAATTCATTTCATTTGATTGGATTTTTTTTCTTACCGCTCCTTTAATAGCAGCCTCGATGGTGGCTTTGGGCAGACTTTTATTTCTGCACTGCTCTATAAGCTGCGCCAATGTGATGTTAAACTCTGGGTTTGCTCCTCCCTCTAAATATTCACACACAAACACACAGACAGACATATATTTATTTATTTATTAATATCACAAACCATTTAATGCTGGATACATTTCCATATTTAATAGCGCATTAGTACCTTGTTTTAGATATCTACATACTGCAAAAGTAACTTTTCATTAAATTCTGTCTAGCAGTCGGTTTAAGACGCAGAGTTTGACGCATAAAAATTTGTACGCTGTCAAAAGTTGCGGTTTATAATATAAAAACTACAAAACTGCTCATAACTTCACTTCTACTCCACATTTTGATTTAATATAAGGAAATAGCCTAGGACTGGTTCCATGAAAGTCTTTCCAGACAGTTTCGCTTGACGCGGTGACGAAATCTGTCTGGACACTCACACACAAATTTTTTTTCTGAGACTGGACGAAGATATCATTGAAAGAGCGAGTTCTGACCAACATACAGACAAAACCTTATTGATATTATTATTGTTGTTTTTAGGATGATTACTACTATAACACCACCTCTCACTGCCACTCTGATCAACATGGCGTATTTGGCGATCATGCGCGCGCGAGCGGCATCTTTCGGGATCTTGATGTCCTTGACTTTAGACCACTTGTTGTGGCCCGCGCGCAACACCGGGGCCACGTGCACCGCCCTGACGCCGCGCGGGAGCGCGCTCAGCCACGGAACCTTCGAGAAGGTAGAAGCGCAGCCGGACAGGAAAGGACGTAACACCGCTCCGGCTGCCATTGCCCTTGAGTTCAGGAACGAGAAACACAGCACAGGACGAGTAGACAGACTTTTAGATTAATAACGTCTGCTATATTTTTATATACAGACAGTTTTATTTAGAACATATAGTCTAGCACACAAATAGGTAAAATTGCTTCGGTTATTGTGTCTGACATTTAAAATATATATATATATATATTTATATATATTCTAAACGGTGTAACAGTTACAGCTAAACAACGCGGGCTAAGACCTAAACCGAGTGTTAGTGCAAAACAGTATGATGAAACACTACACAAAGATTTCATGCCATTTGTTATATTAAAAAAGTAATAATAGTAAAAAAAAATACTTTACTTACGAACTATTCACATTACATTTCCGATTGAGAATCCTAAACCTGGCGGATATTATAATGGACCATCCAACCCGAGCCCTCTAGAGGGCGACACCCTACGTCACTTCCGTTTCATTTATGCTTGTCAAAATACAGACCCTCTTTCCTCCAACTTCCCCCCCCCCGTCGGTTCACATATACTTTTTAAAAATTATTTTTCATATTAGAATTTTTGGCATAGTTGGGTTTCTCCGCAATTCTGAAGCCCAAAAGCTCAATAAGCTGCTGAAGGTGTCGTCTACAGTTTATAAAATTATGTCGCCCCCTAGTGGAAGAGTGTGGCCATCTCAACGTTTTCATACTGCTTCAGTGTTTTCATGTGGACTTTATATACACAATGCCTTGCAAAAGTATCCATATGAAATGTTCCACAGTAGTGTTGATAAATGATAAATGGTTTCCACAATTTTATTCAAATAAAAATCTGAAAAGTCTGGTGTTCATTTGTATTCAGCCCCTTTATTCTGACACCCCTAACTAACATCCAGTGGAACCAGTCACCTTCAGAAGTCTCCTAATTAGTAAATAGAGTGTGTTTCCACCTGTGTGTGATTTAATCTCAGTGTAAAAACAACTGTTCTGCGAAGCCCTCAGAGGTTTGTTAGATAACTTTAGTGAACGAACAGCATCATGAAGCCCAAGGAACACAGCCGACATGTCCGGGATAAAGTTGTAGGGAAGTTTAAGGAAGGGTTAGGTTATAAATATCTAAGCTTTGAACATCTCACAGAGCGCTGTTCTATTCATCATCCAAAAATGTAAAGAGTACGGCACAACTGCAAACCTACCAAGACACGACCGTCCACCTTAACCGACAATTAGTGATAGTGAGGTGAATATTATTATTATTAATAATAATAATAATAATAATAATAATAACACATTTTATTCATAATGCACTTTATATTTGAAGCAAATCTCAAAGTGCTACAAATTATTTCAAGCCCAAAGCTCTGCAAAAAAAAAAAAAAAGTTTAAGACCAGATTTAAAATCATCAACAGTCTGTGTGTCCTCAGATACTCCACAGCATTCCATAGTCTAGGTGGCGCTGAGCTAAAAGCCCGATCTCCCATAGTATGAAATTTGGTCATCAGAGGTTTCAGAAGAATTGGCAAAAAATTCACTCTCTAGATGTGCAAAACTGGTGGTCACACCCCAAAAGACTTGCAGCTGTAATTGCAGTGAAAGGTGCTTCTACTAAGCATTGACTCGGGGAGTATGAAATGCTATACTTTTCAGATATTTGTAAAAATGTTTAAAAAAAAATATATCATTTTTATTCCACTTCATAATTGCGTGCCACTTAGTGTTGGTCTGTCACATAAAATCCCAATAAAACACACTTACATTTGTGGTTCTAAAGTGACAACGTGGAAAAGTTCAAGGGGTATTTTGCTAGGCACTGTAAAAATTCAAAAAATTCAAGAACACTGGGCCTTGTTTCCAAGTCTTTTAGTGGAGTTGTGTGTAAATGTTTGCATAACTAACCCCCCAAGAAATGCCATATTGTTAAGAGATTCTTCAACTCTGATTTATTTTGTACCCAACACCTATAAAGTGCAAAACACATTCATGTCACAGCTCATTTGTTTTGGAGACACGCACAAAAACCCCATAAAAAGAAACAATGCAAGATTTTTTCCCCTTCAGAAACATAAATGGTTTAAACATATATAGAGACATAGACATATATAAGTCCAGACCAATTAAAAATAAATTATTTAAAGAAAGGGCTAAAATCTGGAGATTAAAATAAGAATAAACTGGTGTTCATTAAATTTAATTACTGTCTGTTTAATCTCTATATCAAAGCAAATCATTAAAAAATCTTTTTTTAAGCCAACTGTTTGAGGTTTACACTACCGAGTCTCCATATAGTGTAAGCAGATTAGGCTAATTAGTGTTCCCAAATTGCCCGTAGTGTGTGTGTGATGGATTAGCACCTGTCCAGGGTGTACCCCACCTTGTGCCCTAAGCCTTCTGGGATAGACTCCAGGCTCCATGAGACCCTGAATACAGGATAAAGCGGTATAGGCGATGATTGAGAGTACAGACAACAAATCTAGGATTTGCATGATTTATTAAACATGTCTTATGCAAATGCTCCTACAAGAGAATTGAATGTAAATTCAGTCTTATTTATTACAGCTGTGTGATCTAATCAATTATGCAATTATCAATTATATTGTAGCTTAATTCAGTTACTTGAGCTGATTCACAATTTATAATTATTTTTGTAAACTTACAAGTGTTAACTGAAATATCTACGAAACAGATAAGTCTTGAGTCATCGCATAAAGATCGCCAGCGACTGCATGGACATCTAGAGGAAGGTAATTTCACCACAACATAAAACAGTCTAGACGCATGCCTTCCTCGATCTATGAGAGATGGTGGAACCAGACAAGCAGTGCTGGAGGAAGGTTGAAAGCAAGCCGCGTAGCTGCATCCTGGATGAATGGTGCGAAGACCAAGGTGCTGTCTTGAAATAACCAGGGACTGAACAAACACCAGTGTGGAGAGAAATGAACAAGACCTTACTCGCTTAAGGTTGAAAAAGTTGTGGAAAGTTCGTGGGCACTAACTGAAGGAGTGATCTGAGTGTTGTCCAGGTAGATCAAAAGATCCTTACAGAAGAATGAATCACCGGGGATGAACAGAAGTTTTACTGAGGTTAACTTTCAGTTGCAATCCTGGATGAGATGTCTGCCAGACATGCTAAGATCTGGGTGGAGCGAATAAATTGCGTGTCATCCGCGTAACAATGGTTTGAAAAGCCGTGTGAAGATACGACCTCATCTAGAGATCAGGTATGGAAGGAGAATAGAAGAGGACCACATACTGAGCCTTGTGGGATACCCAGGTAGGGTTTCTTAAGGATTGGGCAACCCTTGCCTTCTTAAATGCAGCAGGAACATGACATTCCTGCTGCAAGCGTTGCCCCATACCTGCCTGGGTGCAACAGATATCAGCTGATATGGAAAAGTGTGATGACAGTTGTGATGCAGCGGAGGAGGTCTTTGGAAGGTGGGATTGGAAGATGAGATGACGTGATGAATCTCTTTGGTTGTCAGGTTAGAAAATTGCACTGGTGGTGGACAGACGGAGGGTCTAGTGGATGAGAGATTTCTTAATTCTCTCTGATTGCTGTGCATTTTATGTGATAGTCAAGAAGCAGAAGACAGAATCTTCCTTGGTGTAAAAGACAGCAGGCATAGGAAGTTAATGGATGAGGAAGGAGAGAGAGGTTGAAAAATATGTGCATCCCTAATAATAGATAAGAAAAGCAGGCTGGATCTGGAAGGGATAAAAGTGTACATGAAGACATAGAGGAAGGGGAGACAGAGTGGAGGTCTCTGCAGGTAGAAGAGAATCTTTTGATGGTTGGCTTTAGGTATAATAGAAAGGGTGAAGGTGGTAACAATCAGAGGTATGAAGGGGGATATGATATGTGTTACCCACAGTATAGCTTGAGAGGGACAGCAGAAAACCAGGTCCAGGGATTTAAGGAGAGGGAGGAGGACCGAGAATTGGAGCTTGTCAAGGGGGAGGTTAAAGCCTCCAAAAACAGTGAGAGGAATGTTATCAGAAGAGAAAGGACTTAGAAGCATGTCTGTTCCATCAAGAAAGTCCCCTAGAGGACCCGGAGGGTGGTAGATAACAAAGATGTGGAGGTTGATGGGGGAAGGTTACCTAAACAGAATAATATTCAAAGGATGAAAGTTTGACATGTGACAAGAATATGTGCTAGATCTGCTCTACACGTCGCATCTGGATTTGTGGCTCAAACAGTTGCAGGATTTGCTTTTAAATGCTCCACCTTCAATATATATTGCTGAGCCCCGACAACAACCCACACCTTAAACTACTCTTGACTAATCACTCGAGAGAACTAATCACTTCTGACATACTTCAATCAAAATCCAAGATAGAAGAACTTCAAAAGATCAGAAGATCCCAGGTTCAAACCTCACAACCACCAAGTTGCCACAGTTGGGCCCTTGAGCAAGGCCCTTAACCCTCAATTGCTCAGATGTAATGAGATAAATTTTTTAAAAAAAAAGTAAGTCGCTCTGGATAAGAGCGTCTGCCAAATGCCTAGATGTAGATGTAGATGTACTGCATCAGATAGGACTACATCAAGCAAGGTTGTTGTCGGCCACAGTGGACCATCCAACCCGCACACAAGCTAAGCACAGGTTTTTATTTATTTATTTATTTATTTATTCATTTACGCCTGATGCTCTTCTCGACATAACCCTCCCATTTTATTTGGGCTTGGGACTGACGCCGCATCCTGTGGCTGGGGTTTGGGCGCTGGCTGGGAATCGAACCCTGGCCTTCCCTCAGGCGTGGAAGAAGAGTGCTGGATCATCAACTTCATGGAAGAAATGTGATCAGAATCATGAGTGGCGATTACTTAAATGCCACTGTTCAAGCCTCTATTAACTACATTACTGACGTTATCATTACTTGTACTAAATACACAATAAACATACACACACAGTTCTAAATTCTAGCATCATAAACTGTCACTACCAAGTGTTTAGTAACATCTAAAGTAATAATATAGATTTATAACTCTGATGCCCCTGCTAGAGCATACTCCACCATCCTCACTCACTCATTATTTATAATGCTTTATCCTGCGTTAACACTCACACACTACGGGAACAACAGTTAGTCTAATCTGCATGTCTTTGGACTGTGGAAGGAAACCCACAAAGCATGGGGAGAACATGCAAACTCCACGCTCACAGAGGGGGGAATCGAACCCGGACGTGGTCTAGTATCCTTATATACAGTACATATATCGTAAATCAACTAACCGTGGTAATGAGAATTTAAAGAGCATTATGCAAGATTTAGTCAAAAAGAGTCACGATTAGGTCTCGGAATATTTCAGTAGGTGGTTTCAACAACATGGAAATGATTTTATTTACTCCTTGAGGCCACACCCCCTTTCCCAGCTATAAATTTATTATAAATTTTAAGTTGAGGTAGTTCTGTGGTTAAGACATTGGACGACGATCCAATTTCAAGCGCGCACAAGTGGATGGATGGATATGTGGATGGAGTTCAGGGGCATCAGGGGCATGTGTTTGAAATGACATTACATTGTTTATTTTTAAATCATGCTCTACATAATTTCCAAAATATCTCTCAAAGTAGGAAAAGAAAAACATCATTTCAACATAGTTAAAAGAAACATCACAATCCAGGATCATTTCTGTATTATTAAAATGGTATTTAGAGGTGGCAAAGTATTTTCACCCAATTCTTCTTGTTGAGGAAGCAAACTGTTATTTTACGAATAAGAATGGTTGAGGGAAAAAAAAGATAAAGAGAGAAGCAAAAATAATGAGAGACTGAATGAGAGATAGAGAAAGATGAAAGAGAGAGAGAGAGAGACAGACAGAAGGAGGCAGCGGGAGAGCTTTCTTCGCTAGTCAGTAAGGGGTTAACAGGGGGCAGAAGGTCCATTTTACACACGCACTCACTCACTGACACACACTCACTGACACACACACACTGAGCTGAGAAACAGGAGACCAGCAGTGACATGAGCGTCGCTCCTCTGTAGTGTGAGGACACAGGAGGGAACAGGAGACTCGAGCAGAGCTGGCTGTCCTGTGGACGGACGAGCACGTCTGAGCACCTGGATTAGACCTCAGCGTTCTCCACAAGGAAATGTGCTGCAGACAGAGAACCAGACGAGGCTGATGCACCGTGACGCACGGACCTGATGGAGCTTTCTACAGCACTCGTGCTCGTCGGCATGTTCAGCATGGCGAAGGCGCTGGTGAGTCACTGACCGTGAGCTCCGTCCTGTATGTCGCACATACTGTACCTCCAACGTATGAAGTGACTAAAGTCCAGATGTTGACATTCCTGAAGTAAATCTGATCATTATTAACTTTTTGGAGGATTTCTGTGAAGCATGTATAGAAGAGAGTGAAGAAAGAGAGACAGAAAAAGAAAGAATTCAATGAAGGGAAGACAAAAAGACTGCGATCTGAGATAAATCAAAGAAAAAGCCAGAGACACAAAGCAGATGAATGACAGAAAGGAGGAGACGGACGAAACGAGAGAATGGCTTAGCGAGATGATGACAGAGAACAGAGATGGCGAGAAAACAGACAGACAGAGGGAAAGAACACAAGATAGAAAAGAGACAGAAAGAAAAAGAGACACGGCGACTGAGAGAGACACTGAGAGGGAAACAGATGTAAAGACCAAAGAAGTGAGAATAAAAACTAAGTAACAAAAAGTGGGATTGAATATTATTAATATATATATATATATTTTTTTTTTTTTACATTCTTTAAAGCGTACACCTGTTTTGACTCTTGAACACATTAACGAGGACACATGATTTATTGCTGATTCTGCTTGAGCTTTATAAATGAATAAACAGTGACCATGTGACTTCAGGCGCAGGTGGACGTCTTATCTGGAAGGTAAAGAATAAAATTCATAGGTTTAATACAGCATACTGAAGTAAGCTACCTAGCTGCACCTATAAATTCCTAAAATATTCCAGACAGTCCAGCACTCCCCGGACGTCCAGGGAGAGTCCCGCATACTGTAACAGGAGCACATGGAAGCCGCCATGTCCGCCAAATGCAAAACAATATTTCAGTCAGATATTTGATAACGTGATAAATAATAAAATATTGACTTTGATATTTAACACAGTGTTGAAAAAGGCCAAAGGGTGCCATCAGTTTTGCACCGTTTAATGTAGCCTCAGTAAATACTTACTTACTTACATACATACATACATACATACATACATATGTGAATATAAGGGCATCTATGTGTAAATTGTTATATTAGCACAGCAGTTATTTGGCTTTTATATTGTCTCTGTTCAGTGGAGCAGAAATTCCACTGCAGTGAAGAACAATCAATAACTTTAACCATAAACCCCATGATCTAAACAATGTTTCAGCAATTAACTGCAAATTACTTTACACTGTATAGTACATCTCTAATCTCTCCGTATTCATCTATTAAGTCTGGATTATAGTGGATGTTTAATTTGGTCTATAGTAGACATAAAGTAAAGTCCTTCAGTAGATGTTAGTTACTGTAGTTAGTTTTAGACGTTTAGATATTTAAACCACCCATGAGGAGACGTTTAATCCGGTCTGTAATAAACATTTAGTCCATCCTTTAGTAGCTTGGTCTATAATCCAAGTTTAGTTTTTCCTTCAGGAGACGTTTAGCCTGACATTTAGTTGATGTTTTGTCTGTTTATTAATAAACATTTAGTTTTAGTAGATGATTAATCTGGTTTATATTAGACGTTTAGTCTGTTGTTCATTTCATGTTCAGTCTGGTCTATAGTAGCCATGGACTGAGTGAAAACCTTTCCATTTTCCATTTCTTAACAGTTTCCACCAAGTTTTCAGACTTGCTATTGGTGAGGAAGGGTGTTGTTTTTTATTGATGATTACTCAATAAACAGGGTGCCAATCCATTGGGACAAATTGGGAATGGCATTCAACCCAATCTTCATGTCTTTTGGACTGTGGGAGGATACCAGAGTACGCTAAGGAAAACCACCAAGCACAGGGACGACATGCAAACTCCACAAATACAGACCGCATGCCGGGGATTGAGCCCTTGACCGTGGAGGCACGAGGCCACTGTGCTACCTACTGTACTACTCCACTGTACTGCCGAGATAGGGTCATTATTCTCATTTAATTTCCGTTTTCATTTGGAACCAATAGTTGTTTGCGAAAGGTTCAGTTGTTGATACGTATATAATTTTTTTTTTAAGTTGAGTTTGTTTTCTCAAATATAGAGGCCGGCTGAATGCGTTGCATTAATACCATTGAGGACAGATAATGAACTTTGGGCAATATTGACATTTTTTGTGTTTGCTATATTACCAGTTTATGTGATTAATAGGTTCATTGATTGCTGCCGAGCCATCACCGCAAATTGCTTTTACTAGGGGTGTGAAATTGAGATAGAATAGGACTGAGCGCTTGAGGCCAAGGTACATGATTCTATCAGTGGAAACAGGAATCGGTGGAAGTTTAACGTTATGGTTCCAGCGATGTCACTAAGTGGAGAAATGCATTTTGAGCAAATAATAATGAAGTGGTTTAAGCTTTAATAGATATTTGGGTGGGTCTTTCAAACAGGGCCATATATCAGGCATAACGTCTATATTTAAACTGACTTTGATACTTTTAATATAGTCATTTTATCTTGCTGTAGTGAGTGGTTCTGACAAGATGGTAAAAAAAAACAATCTATGCATAGTGTGCAAATCCTGTGATATGATCCCACTGGTGATGACCAGAGACATCCAGAGATGTGATTACGGTCTCTTGTGTTTTTTCATTTGTTATATTTATTGAATTACACAGTCTACAAGTGTTGCTTGACGAATGTCTTCCTGTGATTAATCCAGTTTGGCCAGGATGGAATATACCCATATATTGGGTGAATGTGTCTATTCGGTTTTTCTAGTACTCATATACAGTAAAAGCAATCGAGACCGTACACATTTTTGTTTAGTTTCTAGTGTCGCATGTATAAATTGTGTTAAAATGATCTGAAACCCGAACGTGTTTATGAAAAAATACAGCTTTCAAGGACTCCAAAAATGTTCAAACAAAAATCACTAAGCCGGCTTTGAGGAGAGAAAAAGCAAATCAAGTTTATTGAGGTTCCCTAGACAGACAAATCTGAGCCAATCAGACCGACAGCAGTCATCACCATACGTCAATGCACAAAAGCAAAAGTGCTCCCGTTCCCTTTCCAGCATGGTTTATACTGTATAACTGAAAACCACCGTGTTGCTCGTCCTCATTTCCTCGTCTGATTTACTTTTTTATTAATTATCCATTAGATATATTATAATTTCCGCAGCTTCCTAATTTTTATGTTAAATACACGCCCACTTTTTTTCCCCACCCCTTTTCTATCAATTTCATAACTATTCACATCTGGGTTGCCTTCTTTAATAAGGCCACGAATTAGTGCTACGGCTTACTTCCTTACTTAATTTCTCGTTTTTGCCTGGTTCGGTAAATTCCTCTTATTGGCCAGCTTCTCTGTGACATTCGATCAGATCACTTCATGTCGCTGCACTCTTCCTTCTAACCTTCTAAACTTTAGACATCTGATTTCCCTCTTATTGGCCTGCGGTGCCTTTTATGCTCTCTGCACTACTGGACTACTACTAAGTCTACTATTCAGCATGCATATGACATTCTAGACTTCTAAACAGATTGCTATGACTCGTTCTGATTCTATTGTGTGTTCATTATTACAGTATGCGTACAGTATATTGCATATTTAACTGTCAAGGTTAAAAGGTTAGACATCATCATATTATATTAAATTATATTATGCCCCTTATCATACTGTATGCTGACGCTATTACACCTATTTTCATGTCCTGTGCTTTTTGCTCACTCTCTTCTACACTTTATGTCTCTTATGGTACGTCTTCTACGTCTACAGCTCCGGCAGATGGTCTTATTTATTTCAGTTTCCAGTTGTACTGATTTCTATTCATCCTGATCAGCCTTAATCCCACCTCGCCTGTGATTATGATAACAGTTTTGACAAGCGATTGAGTAATTATTTATTTGCTGTACCATGCACATTCTCTAAAAAGGGGAAGTTCGTTCACCTGTGGACCTTTTTCCAGCGTTGTGCTTAGCTGGGCAGCTCTATGCAGACAATTTGGTCTTAATTTGTACCTTGAGCTTACTCATTGTCTGGATTAAATTCCTCTTTCTGTCAGCCCTTTGTCTCAAATTACTTCCCTAAGACCATTTTGGGCCTAAGAGCCTAACCTTCCACTCTTTGTTCGGTATGTTGATTCGAATGAGATACGGACAGTATTATATAATTGGTTTGATTAATATACTTGTGCTATATAATTTTCCACAATTCCCCCTGGAGGCTGTTAATTTGGCCCTAGAATTCTCGTTTGTTATTAATTTAAGGAATGCATATAGGTGTGTGTAACTCACTGGGGGAACTGCATACCCCCAATGAGTTAATCGATAAGTCTGGCCGTTACACCAGAACTATGAAAACACTGAGTGAGCTGTAGGGTTTTTTTTTATTGCCCCTTGACAGGAGTTAAAGATACAAATGGAACCTTATACTGTATGTCCGCACATGCTATAGCGCAAGGCCGGTTCTGCATAAGCACTCGACAATGCGTTCACTGGTCCAGGTGTGAACGCAATGTTCACTTATGCAAATATATAATTAAAAAGATACATATATAAATACATGTGCACACATGTAGCTTCAAATGCTTCAAAGTCATACTCGTAGTCCAGCTGTTTTCAGGTCTTAGAAACGTCTTTGAAATGTCCACAACATCCTCAGCCTCAGGTCTCCTGATTTAGCTCTTCCATGCTTCCAAGTCCACACTATGAGAAGTCTCGCCCTGTCCACGAGCCCAATTCAGGATACAGACGGTGTTGTCTCTCTTGTCCTTCATCACCTTTACTTGCCATGCTTGGGACCAGCGAACCTGCACACACTAAAAACCGTCCACACACAACTCCACCACAGGCACAACACATACTGTAGCAACTCATAGATGATATGATATGTGTGTGGCACCTTTAGGGTATTTGTATATCTTTACCGTAGATATTGTTCTATATCTAACCTGAACGCGTACTGTACCTAATGTACATGTTGCTGTTAATGCTTCTCTTTTAGATTTTGGATTTCTCAGCGGTTGCATTCTTAAAGTCTGACTGCTATCCCCCAAAATGACAACATCTGATGCCTAGTTTTCGGTTGTGGCTGTTGCGCCTAACAAATGCCTTAGACAAATGCTGAGACAGATTTTCGTACTCCTGTTCAATGCTTTGTTAACAATTTGTTATTTCTCTTGATGACCCCTTGTGGGACTGTTATAATGTCTGTGTCTCGCACGTCCCTTTCTCTCCCCTCGTAGTCCTCCTAATATCTTCAGTTTTCCTGGTTCCTTTTCAACTGCGCTATTATTTTGCTCACTATTTTTTTGTTTGCTCCCCAATTTATCTCTCCCTTTATTTTAGTAACTGTTTTATTAGTTGCTCAACTGACTCACTGTTCCTCCTGACTCACTGTTCCATTTCCCCACAACCTGCTTGTCCTTCCTGTTCAAAGCAATCTTCTATCCTCAGTTTAAGTTTATGTTCCCTTCCCTTTTTTTTTTTCTTCTGCTCCCGAATCTTTCAACTTTCCGTCTCAAGTTGATCCACCATTGTTGATCGGAAGGTTATTGCCATATGGTTTCCCTTCCATCTTATCAATGCCATCCTTCAAAATAGTCATTATTTTAATCGTTTTTCCATTGTTCCTGATACTCGCTCTCGTGGTCTCTGTCGATAGTTCCCTTCACCCACCCCTCTCTTTATTGTTATACGTTGTCCCAATGCTACTTATTGTCTTTGTAAATTACTTTGTAAATTGTCGACAGTTGATCAGACCTTGCCCAACACCACACACTACGGCACGTGTCCCGGGAGTCTCTCCGCAGCCACAAGCTCACTTCCTCGTTTTCCGTGTTGATTCTTAAGCCACACTTTACTCCTGTTGTCTCTTCCACATCCTACCAGGTTTTGCTCACACACACACAGAACAATACAAAACATTTGTTATCCTTGAATTATTTACTTGTACTTTCACTAATAACATGCCTTTTCCCACCAAATATCTTCTCCACAAATAATATAACCTAGCAAAAGTATGCGCCATTCTGCTTCTAGGTAACGGTGGCTCCACCTACACCGCCAGGCAAACATACAGTATATATTATTATTATTATTATTATTATTATTATTATAATACATACTATAGTATAGAATATGCATTCAGCATTTATAAAAGGTTATAAGACACTTTAGTGCGCTTTGGGAGCACTGCTGCAATACAGCAGTATATTATATTTTTATTAACCACAAATTGTATATTTTATAGCATATTTTATTATATAAGTATGTAACCTATATCTAATTACACTTACTACAAAATACGTTGTTGCAAACGTCACATACATAAGTCATTCATCTGGCTACAAGCACAGTTAATTAGCACAATATGCATTGGCGAACATTTGCTTTGAAAACGGTGCCAAACAACTAATTAATATAAATGATCTAAATAATCGTTCGTCAGAAGCTTTGACCCAGGTGGAGTGTTATAAAGATATGCAAAGAAAGACAACGAAGTTCAGAAATTTCAGCTCTTATGTGTGGTATTTCATATACAGTAGATTCATGCAGCTCAATAATACACGTGCATCGGACCATGGGAAACGTTCCAGCATCTAGACTTAGCATCTAGCATTTAGCAATTTCATCGTATTGACTGGGCAACTTGTTTATAACGAGCCTATTTTCAGTCAGCAATCTTTTGGTCACCTCCCTGAACAAGTTAATAACTCTTTGTGGACTGGTGGTAATTGCCAAATGCAAGCAAAGCAATTGAATGCACTTAGCGGTTGCCTTAGGGGCACCTGGTCAGAGCCATGGTGCTTTTGTCAATCGAAAGCAATTTCCTTCTTTACACATAAACATGTAATTTGAGTTGCTACGATTGCTTTAGTTAATTAGAGGACACTCAATGACCTGGCTCAATACATGATTCCTTTCCACCCTGAGGCACAGTAGTGTACTGCATGTAATACACTGAAACTGGGGCTGTTTGTCTACCTGGTAAGATGTCACTTACAATATTTGCAAAATTAACTGGCATTAAGTTCTGATTTACTCATCATACCATAGAGGCCCTAAGTACTGCAGGCGACAGAGTCGACCCCTTTAAGTATCGATTCCGTAACCCATTCCTTAATCTGCAAAGTGCAGAAAAGAAAGCGGTGATGGTGTTGTCTGGTGAACTGGTATGTTTAGATGCTGTCCTCCCCACTCTCACTGATCACTCAGGTTTGTTGACGGTGAAGTGATTGGTTGCTTTACATCTCAGTTCCCCCTCATGTCTGTGTTTCCTTCTGGCTCTCCCTTTTAGTTATGATGTCATAGTCAGTCCTGCTGGAGTCCCTGCTTACACTAAAAATCCATTCACCTTAATCATTATGTGACTGTGACCTGAACCCACTGTTCTCCCTCCTCTTATCTCTCTCTGTCGAGCTACACATGTCGATCCTGAGCTGGTCTGACCAGCGTCTGGGTGGAGATCTCGTCCAGGGTCTGGAGTTTCCTACAGTCTACCTGAGCCTCCAATAGCATACTGGACTCCATATTACCGTAAACCCGTCTCCTGTTATACTGAACCTCCATATATTTATAAATTTGATTCAGTCTGTTTGTGACACACATGACGTACAGACTCAAATGCGGACAATGTACATGTTACTTACAGACATTAAACAATACAAAGGAAATACAAAGCATTCAAGCATTATAAAGATGAAAAATACAAAAAAATACAATACAATACAATACTAAACCTAGATCAGCAATTTACAAGACGTTATTAAGTAAACATTATGTGACCCTAAGTAGACGTTTTTTACTCTGTCCTTTGATAGATGTCTACTCTGTATTTAGTAGACGACAGTGGCGGCCGGTCAATACGGGGCGCGGGGGCACCGCCCTCACTTAACGTTAGGCAGAGAAGAATGCTACTTTAACATGTAATTATTTAACATAATCATTACTAATTTTACTAATGAAATAAAGTCATTTAGTCACAATATTCCGCTGTATGTCTTTGCAATAAAAAAAATCTAAACTGTATTACGTTCATTTGTGTTGGTGTACGCGGGGCGCCGGACAAACGAGTGTCTATGTAGACAGGTACGTTTTTGAAAAGCATGTGACCTGAGGCTGAGCTCTGATTGGATCTTTTCAAATCATCCTTGGGGGCGGAGCTCTGTGCACCCTGAACCCTCCCACTTTTGTTCTTAGCGAATCGATATTGTTTTTAAATATTTGGGTGATTGGACCATGTGATTCTCAACCAGTCTGTTCCAGCACTTCTCATGGCGAGCGGAGCTGCTGACTGGATGCGATGTGAGTCAGGACTTTATTTTGTACTAGTAGTAATGATCACCGCATAATCACCTGATAAATGCCTATTTACAGGCCAGTATTAAAAGTTTAATTTTGTTTGCGCCCCGCCAAAAAAAGTGTTTTGCACCAGCCGCCACTGGTAGACGATAGTCTGTCCTTTAGGAGACAATAGCCTTACCTTTAGTAGCATTTAGTCAGTACTTTAGGAGACGATAGTCTTTCCTTTAGTAGACGTTAGACTGTCCTATGGCCTTTTACTTTGTCAGTTAACAGCTGTTTAGTCTTCAGTAGATATGATAGTCTGTCCTTTAGTACTAAAAGACGTACACATTTTTTAAAATATAAAGCTAACTATGAGCAAATATGTCCTGCATTGGACTCTCAGGATCGTCTCCGGATCCACAGCAAGCAGGAAAAGCCAGTGAGTGTGATCGATGTTTTTCCATAACATCTGCTTCTGTTTTTTTTTTTCTTTCACACTTTACAGAGTAATCAATGCGGGAGAAATATCATTCAGAACAATTTGTGTACACGTCACAGTTGCTAATCTCATTTGTTGTGCAATAAAACAAAAGCCGACTCAACGCGCTGTGACACAGATTCTATTTGCATTTCTTCTGGCCCGCTGGACTTAAATGGATGAAATCGATCAGAAGTGATAATGTCCAAACTGAGCATTGCAAACGAAGGAGGAGTGATTAAGGACAGATAATGATCAGAGGAGGTGGAAAACATGCGCGGGTGCAGGGACAAACCCAGCTCTGACCTGTTGACCTGCCGGGGATCTACAGAAAACAACAGCACGGATTCACATTAGAGTTGTGCTCCTGTGCTGGAGGGTTTGCAGTAAATTTGTTGAGATTTGTTCATCCTCTATTTCCTGTTTTCACTCAATTCTGATATTATTGGATCAATAAGGCCAATCCGTTTGGGTTTAGCTATATACTTTAGATCAGAAGATGAATATGAGGCGATAAATCAGAATTTCTACTTTAATTTCCTGACATTTATAGCTAGATCAATTTATAAAGTGGAATCTTTGCTGTTAGACACAAGTTTCCGATGAACAGAAGTATAATAATGGATAAAAGTCACAATATTGTTTGTGCTGTCCCTGGCTTGCTTGCTTGTTTTTCCTCCCATGAGTCTTCTCTTCAGGAGGTGAAACACTGCTCAATTGGATTAAGCTCTGCTGATTAAACTGGTCATTCCAAAACCTCCTACTTTTCCCCCCCAGATAAAAGTCTTTTCTTCCGTTCACCTTGTGTGTGTTTGGGTTATTCATTTTCTGCATAATGAAGTTCCTCCCGATTAGATTCTGTTCCCATACTTTTGGATGCAGCGTAGACACACACACACACACACACACACACACACACGCACACACACACACACACGCATATGCGCACACACACACACACACACACACACACACACACACACACACGCACACACACGCATATGCGCACACACACA